>JASCZI010031157.1:8635-23246 GCA_036250425.1 Stylosanthes scabra
TTAGGATTTATGGTGAATTAGTTAGATATAACTTGCAGAAAAATAAAAGGTAACTATTGGGTTATGAAGTTGAGTTTGTGAATATCTCCTATCCATTAATCTTGTTTCCTTTTATTGATCTTTCTTAGTATTTGTTTGCATTTGCATGATTAGTTGCTGTCATTTGTTTAAAGATTTATGTTCTTGTATATTTTTGTTTAATCTTTGCTGTCCTTGCATTGTTCTCTAGTTTAGTATTTCATTAATCATTGATTAATCGATTTGATCTGATTAGAGAGCTACATTGGAAGTGTTGCTTAATTCCCCTTTCCTCGTGGGAACGATAACCCACTCTTTTGTGGTACTACTTAATCCGATATACTTGTCGGATTGTTGCGAATTCCTTGTTTGAAAGAATTCGTCGCATCACGTTCCCACGGAGATTAATGGACTAAGCAACAACGATCAATTGGTTCTTTAATTAGATAAATCGAATATCAAAAAGGTAGTGAATCTAAACCTAGCAAGATCAACTAAAATCATGCAAATCTCACAAAATCTCACTAAATTGACACAATAATAAATATGGACAGCAAACTAAAATCAATGAGAATGACAATAATAATGAGGACAAGCCAAGGAATTAGAGATATTCACCCAAACAAAACCCTAATTCAATTAATCAATTTCTTTTCATGCAAGTAATCATCAAATCCCAATGAAGCCTAATTAACTAAACCCTAATCTCTTAGTGATTTAGTTTTTCTAATCCTAATTAATTATCAATCTCTAGATTAACTAAATAAGATAGAGGTTAAGATTAATCCTAGTTCAATTATGTGAATTACAAGAATGATCACAGATTAGTTTTATGTCACTTACTAAATCTGATTAACCCTAATTGAGATTCATAAAAACAATTGCACATTAACCAATTCCCTATCTCTAGTTTACTGGAAAATCATGAAGAACAATTCTCAAACACAATCAATATTGGTTCCTCTTGAAATCACAAGAATTGAAAGTAACAGATAACCTCTCGGTTTGATCAAATTCTGTAATTGACGAAGAAAGAAATTGCACTTTGATTTATGATGCTTGCACTGGAAGAACGTGAAAATCAAATTAAGTTTGGCATGCTTGGGATGAACAGAGCTCTCATCCCTGGCTTTATAAACGTTTAGCTACTCATGGAGTTGAGCAACACAACAGAGAGAAAAGAAGAAAAATCCATAGAACCCTAATCCTAATTTATGTAACACAAACGTGACAGAGAGAAAATAGAGAGAAAAACCAAAGTCTGATAACAAGTGATCAAAAGATATCTCTAAACCTAAAAACTAAACTATATATACTAACTACTAATCCTAATGAGATTACAATTACTGAACATAACAAAATTCTACAAATCTTTGGGCTTTGAGGAGGTTAGCCACATTTGGGCCAAGTCTAGGCCAAGTCTAGACTTGGTCCAAACGTGGCCTTCGTGGGCTTGCTTTGCCTTGATGCTCAGTGAGTCACGTTTGTGGAGGTGGAAGGCATGGTAGAAATGTGGTAGGTGGGTGAGCTTGGTGAGCTTGAGGAAAGTCTGGATTAGTCACGTTTGGGCCACGTTTCCAAACGTGACCTTGGTGTGGCTAAGTCTAGATTAGTCAGTAGCTTGACACTGCTTTCTGTTCATGGTGGCTCAAATGTTTGGTTGCCAACACCCTTAGAAGAAGCCTTGTTGTTGCTTCCCAAAGTTTCAGGAAGATAAGGGGACATGTAAGGCTTGCTGAATTTGTTGGAACTTCACAGAATCATGGTTACCCTTTTTTTTCCTTAGCTTTCTTCGTGTTACCCTTATCAGGAGGTACTGTATTCACTGGATCAACCCCTTCTACGCTCATAAAATTCCTAGAATCACGTGGTGGATGCATTGATTTGTAAACATTGAAAGTGAGGCACTCATCATGGATTCTAAGCATCAATTCACCACTTTCCATGTCAATTAAGGCTCTTGAAGTGGCTAGAAAAGACCTTCCCAAGATCAGAGGGTTTCCAACATTCTCTTCCATGTCTAGAATAACAAATCCAACCAGGAAAAAGAATTTACCAACCTTTACCAAAATATTCTCAACTACTCCATGTGCGTATCTCACAGATTTGTTAGCCATCTGCAAAGTAATTCTAGCGGGTTTCATCTCTTTAATGCCAAGCTTCTTTAAAAGAGAGAGTGGCATTAGATTGATACTAGAGCCAAGATCACATAACACTCTCTCAAATGTAGTATCTCCAATGGTGCAAGGGATTTGAAAGCTACTCGGATCTTTCTTTTTAATGGGTAAATTAGCTTGAATGAGTGAGCTACATTCCTTGGTCTTCACCACTGTGTCACCTTTCTTCAAGGTTCTTCTCTTCAACAGAAGCTCTTTCATGGAGTGAACATAAGCGGGTACCTCTTTCAAACCTTTCAGAAGAGGAATGTTGTCTTCAAGGCAAGCAAAGACTTCTAAGAACTTAGAGAATGGCTTCGGTTGCTTTCTTGAAGGCTGTGAAGGAGGAATGATAGTGAGTTGTTGTTCTTTCTCTACCACAGTGTCTTGTTCCTCTTTCGGAGTTTCTTCTACCATCAAAACACTTATAGCCTTGCATTCTTCCTTGGGGTTAACCATTGTATCACTGGGAAAAGTATTGGAAGGTCTATGTGCTAATTCCTTAGCTATTTCTCCCATTTGTACTTCCAACTTCCGAATAGATTCCCCTTGGTTCTTGAAATTAGCCCTTGTTTCCTCCATGAAAGTGTTGGTGTTCATGGTCAGTTTTGTCAATGCAACTTCAAGGTGATTGGGTTATGGAGGAGGTTGAGGTGAAGGGAATGGTGGTTGCCTTTGAGAATTGTGATTGTTCCATTGCCCTTGCTGTCCTTCATTACCTCCCCAACTAAAATTGGGGTGATTCCTCCAACCAGAATTGTAGGTGTTGGAGTAGGGATAATTGTGTGGAGGCCTTGGTTGATTGCCAACATAGTTCACTTGTGCATCTGCAGATTAATCATCTTGAACCAAACAGCAATTATGGTTCTCATGAGGGCCACCACGAAGGCCACAAGAAATCTAAGTTCCCACTGCTGAAGCTTCTAGCTTTTCTAACTTCTTACTCATAGCACTGAGTTGGGCCATTAGAGCATTGACCGAATCCACTTCCATGACACCGCTCTTCACTGTATTTCTCTCAGAAAAATTCATATACTGATTATTAGCAACCAGTTCAATTAATGCAAGAGCTTCCTTAGTTGTCTTTGTTTGCAAGGAACCACCTACAGAAGAATCAAGTAGAATATGGGAAGTGGGAGCCAATCCATCATAGAAGGTCTGTAGTTGCAGCCACTCGGGAAAGACATTGTTGGGACATCTTCTAATCATCTCTTTATACATTTCCCAAGCTTCATATAGAGACTCTCCATCCTTTTGAGAAAAGAATTGGATATCATGCCTAAGCTTAGCAAGCTTCTGAGGGGGAAAGAACTTAGATAAGAACTTGCTGACCAAATCGTCCCAAGTAGTGATGCTTCCAAGAGGCTGAGAATTAAGCCATTGTTTTGCTTTATCCCTCATAGAGAATGGGAAAAGCCTCAGCTTAATGGCTTTATTAGAGACACCATTGCACTTCACTGTGTCACAAAGATGTGGAAAAGTAGAGATATGGAGGTTGGGACCATCAAGAGCACTTCCACTAAACTGATCTTGCTGAACGAGGTGAATCATTGAAGGCTTCAACTCAAAGTTGTTGGTTTCTATAGTAGGCCGAACTATACTGCTTCCACAACTAGCAGTAGTAGGAGTAGTGAAATCAGCTAGAGTCCTTCGCTGATTTCCTTCTTTAGCCATATTAACCGAAACTTCTTCAAAAACTTCCTCAGAAGAGATTTCGTAAGTCTGTTTTTGAAGCTTGGACTGCTTCCTAAGTTTGTGCAAAGTCCGCTCAATCTTAGGATCAAAGTTCAAGGTCTGCTTGTCTCTGTTGCCCTGCATACACAAGTAACCAAACAAACAAACCAAGTGGGAGCTTCCAACATCAAAGTGAAGGAAGTCCCAAATCAAAAAAGAAAAAGAAAAAGAGTCTAAGTTAGAGAACCAATCAATACTATATTGTTAATCTGATTAATCCCCGGCAACGGCGCCAAAACCTTGATGCCCGAAATCCTTGCGAAATTTCGAACTCTCCACCGGCAAGTGCACCGGATCATATCAAGTAATAAGTAAGTGAGTAGAGTATCGTTCCCATGGAGATTAATGGACTAAGTAACAATGATCAATTGGTTCTTTAATTAGACAAATCGAATATCAAAAAGGTAGTGAATCTAATAAACCTAGCAAGATCAACTAAAATCATGCAAATCTCACAAAATCTCACTAAATTGACACAATAATAAATTTGGACAGCAAACTAAAATAATGAGAATGACAATAATAATGAGGACAAGCCAAGGAATTAGAGATATTAACCCAAACAAAACCCTAATTCAATTAATCACTTTCTTTTCATGCAAGTAATCATCAAATCCAAATGAACCCTAATTAACTAAACCCTAATCTCTTAGTGATTTAGTTTCTCTAATCCTAATTAATTATCAATCTCTTGATTAACTAAATAAGTTAGAGGTTAAGATTAATCCTAGTTCAATTATGTGAATTACAAGAATGATCACAGATTAGTTTTATGTCACTTACTAAATCTGATTAACCCTAATTGAGATTCACAAAAACAATTGCACAATTAACCAATTCCCTATCTCTAGTTTACTGGAAAATCATGAAGAACAATTCTCAAACACAATCAATATTGGTTCCTCTTGAAATCACAGGAATTGAAAGTAACAGATAACCTCTCGGTTTGATCAAATTCTGTAATTGACGAAGAAAGAAATTGCACTTTGATTTATGATGCTTGCACTGGAAGAACGTGAAAATCAAATTAAGTTTGGCATGCTTGGGATGAACAGAGCTCTCATCCCTGGCTTTATAAACGTTTAGCTACTCATGAAGTTGAGCAACACAACAAAGAGAAAAGAAGAAAAATCCATAGAACCCTAATCCTAATTTACGTAACACAAACGTGACAGAGAGAAAATAGAGAGAAAAACCATAGTCTAAATAATAAGTGATCAAAAGATACCTCTAAACCTAAAAACTAAATTATATATACTAACTACTAAACCTATTAAGATTACAATTATTGAACATAACAAAATTCTGCAAATCTTTGGGCTTTGAGTAGGTTAGCCATGTTTGGGCCAAGTTTAGACTTGGTCCAAATGTGGCCTTGGTGGTCTTGCTTTGCCTTGATGCTTGGTGAGTCACGTTTGTGGAGGTGGAAGGCATGGTAGAAATGTGGTAGGTGGGTGAGCTTGGTGAGCTTGAAGAGAGTTTGGATTAGTCACGTTTGGGCCACGTTGGCTCAAACGTGACCTTGGTGTGGCTAAGGAGGAGGTCACATTTGGGCTAGCTAAAAACGTGGATCAAACATTGGCCATTGGTGAGTTTGTCTAGCTTCCCTTGTTCATGGATGAGGTTGGTGTATGTCACGCTTGATCTTTAGGGCTTCACAACAATAAAATTGGCCAAGAAATCATCACAAAACTCAACTCACACATGGCCCATGTTTAGGCCACGTTTGGGTCATGCCAAAACGTGAAAATGGGGCTATGTTGGGTTGGTTCCACACCTAGGCCACGATGCTCCGCGGCAGCTTTCCAGCGTCACTTTTTAGGGTGTTTTCAGGGCTCAAACCAATTGTCAACTATAGAGTATTATATATGCACTTGAAGCCATAGATGTTAGCTTTCAAACGATACTATAATGGAATCGTTTGGAGCTTTGTAGCTCAAGTTATCCCCACTTTAGTGCAGAGAGGTCAAGTTGACAGCACACTCAAAAGTGCACCATGCCTAGTTGTGGCTTGCCTTGAGTTTTCCCATGCCTAGGTGTGGTCTTTTGGTACTCCAGGGTGTTCTTTTCATCCTTAGGCTTGGTGCCTCATGCTTCAATGATGAGGTTGTGGTAATTCCAAGATTCCTTCTTTTCTTGCTTTCTTCTTCTTTAAGTTATTTCTTTTTCTCCATTTCTAATCTCTTGTAATTCCTGCAAAGACATAACAAAATACTCAAGATGGTATTTAATGAAGAATTGAGCTAATTTACTTGAGTATTGGGCTAAATCTCTACTTAAAACACAAAAAACTAAGGTCTAAAACCATGAAAGATGCACACGCATCAACTAATAAATGAATTAGCCAATAATAATTCAGTTTTGTGTTTTTTTTTTTTATCATTCATATCAGATTCCGGATTACATAACCTTAAGTCATATAGATTATACTTTTTCCTTGACCTTAATTTACATAAAAAATAAAAAATGATTTATGCATGTACCTACCATGCCATAAGAATACTCTCATAACTAAAAACATGTAATGGCGACGAGTTTTTTTTTTTTCGCCTTCTTGATACGAGAAATTTGGAGATTTTGGCACATGGAGAACATTTTTTTTAGCGGAGTAAATAAGAAAATGGCTTCTCTACTTAATTTTTGTTTCAATCAAGGTTAGTGTCAATTTATTAATATGGATCAATAATAATTTTTTTAGTGATACTTCAAATGGGTTCCTAAGGAATTTTCGATTCATTTTCAGCAAAAGAAATCCCCAAAGATTATTATTATTTTATTCTCTCAAAATGGATTTATAATGAAAAGAAAAAAATCTACAAAAATGAATATCTGCAAAGAATAGCCGATACAAAAAAGGGTTAATGGAGACCGCAAAATTCTTACGAGATATTGGGAGGGGATAGAGATATTTGTCTTATGAGACTCACTAAATTTTTGTGGAAAATGAAGTTAGTGAAATGTCCCAATTTAAATTTAAAAACTATTTTTATTTTATGGAGATTTTATGTGTTTGTGTACGTATTTTGTTATGTTTTAAATTTGGTTGAATTATATAGGAATATATTATTGTTTTATGTTAAATCTTTTCAAAACTATTTCAAAGATTAATATTCATGAAGGAAGAATTAAATTGGATTTGTGACCAAAAGGAACTGGGAGGAGGGGACATGTTTTTAAACTAGCAAGGATTTGGGGGATGCGGGGAGGTATCCTGTACTACCATTCCTAAAATGGATATGTTCTTTTTTTAGTTTGATCTATAGATTGTTAAGGAATTGTTCTGCATGGATATCAATAAGCTTATATAATTGAGATCATGTAAATGCTCAACAATGTGATCAAAATCCTAACAGGCCTGCAACTCGGTCTAAGTTTTCATCAGGTTAGGTTTGCTAGTTTTGGCCTGAAGTTATTTTCAAACTGGATAAATATTACTTTTTATACTTTAATTAATATTTTTTATATTATATAATATTATTTTAGCTTTAAAATAATTTATTTTGGTATAAATGTGATATAACATTTATTAAATTTAATATTTAAAAGTAAAAAATTATTACTTTATTATATAAAATTTTTAAAATTATATATATTAATTTTTATTGGGTTTATCTAATTTATTTCAGGTCAATTGAATTTCGGGTCGGATTAGACCCAGTATGCTATAGCGCCAGGTTCGGATCTCGTTAAAACCTGGCCCATCTACACCCCTAGTGTATAATTATAAACTATCTTAACACAATAATAATTTTTTAGAAAAATAAATACCCTAAAATATTAAACTACTCTCTCTCTAATCTTCTCCTTCTTCACACTCATTCAGTCGTTTGTTATTGGTTCGAGGTGTGTAACCATTCTTGCTTGCTCAATATACAAGTGTATTGTGCTACGTACTGTTTCCCAACACCCTGCAAATATTTGACGTATTGTGTCTGTCGGGAGCGGTCAACACGCCCCCAGTGGCCCTTCATCAGGTACGTTCTAACTTCATAGTTGGGTATTTTAGACTTAATAGTTAAATTGCTATATTTTAAATGTACAGTGATGCGTAGCCAATGAATTAATGAACAACAGTGACCAACGAAAATTGATCTTCCAGAAAAATAAAACATTTATCCAAACAAATAAAACACATCATCCAAACATATAGAACATATCATCTAGCAAAATAAAACTAACGAAGTTCTGCCTCACCGTCAGGGCTCTCTCTACCCCTGTCCTAACCTCAAGAAGCCGCAGCCCCACAAGGCTTTGTCATGATCATATCTATGGCTAGGCTGTCACTTAACACTAACCAAAACCCTAAGAAATACATAAGCCTGTTGCGATCGGACGTCGACGTAGAAACGCACAATAATAAGAAGCAAACACAACATAAAGATGATAAGAATTAGAGAAAGGGCACATAATAAATAAGGAAAGAAACAACTGAAAATCTTCTCATTAGAAACTGACATGCTTTAATACATTGGAATTGATAGCATACACTGAAAGGAAAGATACAGAAAATAAACGAAAATACAACTTGACTAAACCATCCTTAGGAGCTGATCCTAACCTCAGAAAAGGCCACCTAAGCTAGGCATCAGTCCAACTAGACATTCTTAATCCTCGTACTGTTCTAACAGTTAATGAGGTACTATATCATGAGATCAAATACTCTCACTAAGGCATGGGAGGCGGAAAGGTACTAGCGAAATGCCGGTTCACCAAGTCGTCCTCTGAACATGTACTGCTGGAAGATATAGTTGAACCGGACCAACGCCCCGAAGAACCACTGTCGAATGACGAACGACTAGAAGGACCAGAATCAAAACTAATACTCTCCCGGTCTGAGCCCTAGGAGGCGTCCACTGAGGAAACATCTACGCTACTATGGCTAGTATAGCTAGAAGTGCGAGTATCATCATGCTCTTCGGAATCTTCCTCTGATGGCTCGCTAGCATCACGCTGCGGGGATGGGGGAACTAACCGACGCTGAACAAAGAGGCTACGATAAGGACGGGCATCCATCATAAGTACACGTGGTGGTGGATAAACGGGAACCTGAACAGGGGCTCGGGGAGAACGATCACGCTCACAAGGAACTCCACCGCTAGTACCAGAAGAAGAAGAAGAGGTGGGAGAGACAGAGGGGCGAGGAGGTCGCGGTACACTCGAACCAGCAAGAATCGGCCTCATCGTGACAGAATAAGGGAGAAAAGAAGAGAGAAGATCCCATAGTTATCAGAACCAACCCGTCAATCGAACCGATAAAGTTATAGGGTCATAGGGTTAGAGGTTCAACCGTCGGGTCACTAATTAAACCGTTGGCCCGTTTATAATTATATAAAATTTTATTACTTTTATTTCTATTATAAGTATTTTTAATATTTTTATATTAAAATAACTATTATCTTTATATTTACAATTTATTAATTATTTTATACCTAATATATTATTATATATTACAAGTATTTATTGAAACCATGAAAATTCTAAAACAATAATAATGAAATAATGTATAAGATTATAATAAAAAAATGTTTTTACATCATTTAAATTTAATCAAATTATTTATATATTTTAACTGACTTAATTTATTATATTTATAAATAATTATGAACATTAGATATAACAACAAAACTTTTTATTCAATCATTGCTTTTATGTTTATATAATAATTATTAGCACTATGGGCATTTTAATTGATATCGTTTGATATATAAATAATTACCAGCATGTTTGCTTGGCTCAATGCCAACCTTGGAAGTCTTAAAAGCTTGGACATCTAAGGTTAACCGTTCGACTCTTCAACAAAGAACTAATTTTTGAAGGATTTTCATAAGTGTTTTTACCGTGATCCAGCTACTGCCAGTCTACATGTGGAGGCGCGTTGGATATGATGACGACCGGTTTAGGCCGGTTCGTTCGAGTTTGACCGGTTTGATCCGAGTTTAGCCGGTTCTCTACGAGTCAAATGCAAAAACGTTCTTTTGCTTGAACCGGACCGAACAGGGGTCCGGGTTATCGGTTTTCTGTTCGAACCGACCGGTCCGATTTTGATAACACTGGAAGATCCCAGCTTGGGGAAGAAAAGGGTGAAAACCTAAGGTTCCCAGCTCGGGGTATCACACGGGCAACTATTTCTAACCTAGGGGCTAACGTCATGTAGGTAGCAAATAGCACAGTAGGAACTTCGCACATAGATTTCGCAACATACAAACATAGATAAGTACCACAAACACAAGCAAATGCAACACACAAGGATGATGAATGCCTTTCCTAATGCAGGCCATGAGCTCATGCGTCGGTTGGCTTCCCGCACCCGACGACTACTACCAAAGCAGCCCATACTGGCCTTGTGAGTACGCTCCTTACCTCGAGTACGTTGTCGTGTAAATTCCAGCCTTACTCATTGACGATGGAAAAACGGTGATGATCCCATCACCATTTTATAGAGAGAAAAAGACCACATCAACAGTCAGAAACGGATGATCATTCAAAATCCCTCGGGGAGCTACCCCTCAAGGCACAAACACACAAGGATCACACCTCACTCCGGTTCCCAGAACCGTTAGCCGAAAATTTCTGTTGGTGGACGGTCCGGCCAAACCACACATGACTTAGTTGAACCAATCGGTCTAACTAAACCAATCCGTTTCAAGAGAACAAGACCGACTTTATACCGATCCGTCCCAAGAAAGGAATCTGGTTTGATCGCACTCGTCCCATACCGAGCCGACCAAGCCAAACTGGTTCAACCGTCACAAATAGGTTTATGGTACTCATTGAGACTTTCCCTTAATTAATTTCACTCTTCCTTTCCATTTATTTTACTGTCCAAAACCCATCTATCTTTATTTACTTAAGTTACATTTCTAGTCAAGTGGAAAGCTACTTAAGGGAAATTACTAATTTAACCATAAGTAATGCAAACTTTTTTAAATGAAACTCTCAAGTTTTATGTACTTCATTTTAAGTTAAAAATTGAATATTGTAATTAAAATATTCTAAATATTTTCATGTCTAATATAATTTTCCAGAATGTACAATTTATTTTAGAAAAGACTAAAATTTCCTTTTATTATCTTATTTAAATTCGTATAGGACCTACTTTACAAAAATGCACATAAATAATTCATTTCAAAACATTTTTGACCCAAACCAGTTTTATTCGAACCCTAACACGTCCATCTAGTTACTTTAAAATAGTTTTGAAAAAGGTTTAGGGGAAATGACAATTCTGTCCTTTTCTAGTACATGCAAATTTTCGAAATCACTAGTTTTTAAGGATTAAATCAAAATAATTTTTCCTTTTAATATCTTTATGAGTAAAAACAGTTTTGGACTCTAAATACATACATAATATCACCACAAAAACAGTTTTGAAAATACATTTTATTAAATGACACTTTTACCCCTTTTCTTATAAATTAAGAAACAACACTTATGAACTAGTTAATTCCCTTTTTAGTCCATTTTCTCTTAAGAGATTAGTCTCAATGAGTGAAACCCCTCGGCATTACTCTAATAATAAAGTTGATCACCAAAACTTTTTCAATATCATTCATCGTCAATTCGGCCATAGGCCATATCATGCATCAAAATATCTCATGTTCATATAACATCATAGCAATCACTTATCAACCATCTCAAGCATTTAATTATTATGATGAAACCTTGGATCACCAATAAAGCCTTTAAATCACCAACTTTTCACCTTGTTGTAACCGTGGCCTCTTGCTCCAAAACTATCTTTATTTTATCAAACAAAAATGAAACCTTGAGCCAAGATTACATTGTACTATTCGGTTATAATGAGAGGAAACAAAAGAGGTTCATTACCTTGAAGTAGAACACAAAACTCAAGGAAATGTTGATGGTATTGATTCAGACAAGAGGAGAAAAAGAGAGCTACATCATTGAATTTTTTTAAGATACAATAGTTTCTCAAAGGATGAGGAAGAGCATAACACCCATTGCTTTGTGTATGCACTCACCTTTTCAAAGAATAGAAGAAGTGATAGAAGATGAAGAATGAAGCTCAGATACGTGATGAGGATAGCGAGATGATAACATGCACGGTGGTGGATGATGGTGGTGTGTCCAAAAATGATGAGTGGTGTTCTTGGTGTTCTTAGTTTGTTCTTGCAAAATAAGGGTGTTTGATCTAAAATATGAAGTAAGAGAAGTGATAAACCTTATTTTGATGGTTTATCTTGTACTTAAATTAGAGGTTTCATCAACATAAACTCACATAAATAGCTAGTGAATGAGCATCTTTGTGAATTCATCCTCAATTGTGCCTTAAATGAGAAAATGCATGTTTTTGAGCTATAAAATTTCAATTTAATTTCACTCTCATGTCATTTGATGCCTTTGATGTGTTTGTTTAATTGTTTGAAGGTTTAGGATGCAAGGATGGCTTGAAAAGAGTGTTGAGAGCTTGCATTTTGGAGAATCATGAAAAAAAAGAAGAAAATGGCAAGTTGCTCAAGCAACTATAGTTGTGTAGGCAATTCCTAGTGCACATGCCTCATTAAAAGTCATGTGACTTACTTAAAGGAAAACCCGTTCTTCTTTTGGAGCATTTTTGGAGGCCCAAGAGGGAAACAAGTGGGAATCACTCATATGACACTAAAGGGGATCAAATCAAGGGATCATGTAGTTTTTCATTAGGTTCTTATGTTCATATTTTAGAGAGAGAAACTCCAACTTCTCTCTAGGATTTTTATTTCAATCTCAATTCTCACTTCAATTCTCACTTTAATTCTCACTTCCAATTGTTCTTAGGATCCATACTTGTTCTAGTTTACTTGTTGATTTTCCTTCATAATTACTCTAGTTATTCCTATTATTTTTGTTCTTGAACTAGTTATTGTTATTTGTGGATCTTACTTTGATTAATGAATGTTTGAGGTATTTTCATGAATTGATTGTGTTTGTTATTATCATTGTTGCATTTACTATCAATCTATAGTAGTGGGTAGTTGTTGATTGTTGATTTTCTCTTGATTCATGATGTTTATTTTCTATGCACAGCAAGTGTTTGATAAAATGCTTTGTTTAGATATGGAGTAGATTTTCATTCCTTGGTTATGGGTTGACTACATGGATGCATTTGAGTCACCTTAGCCTTGTTTGTACGATAATTGAGAGTGATTTGTGTTGATTTAGATGCCATTAACACTAGTTTATCATTAATTCTATAATGATTGGGACTTATGAGCCAAGATGGATTATTCTTGTGTTCATTAACGCTAGTCTAGTGTTTTAATGAGTAAATTAGGACTTATGGCTATGAATCAACCAAATTGATTCTCATCAAAGTAACAAGATTGGTGAGAAGTTCACTCTAGGATATTATCTATGTTTAGAGGTGACAAGGATAATGTATTCCATAAAACCCATGACCAAGGTACTTTAATTGCACTTGAATTAGCTCATTGATTGCTTGCTTAGTTTATTTCTTGCATTCTAGTTATTCTCTATCTTACTTGTTTATGAATTGTTGCATTTAATTCCCTTGCATAATTTACATTCTTGCTATTGTAGTTGCTAGTTGAAAACTCTCAAACCCCCATACTTTCCTAACTAGATTTAGTCTTTTGTATTGACTATAAGTCCAAGGGAGAACGACCCGAGATGAAATACTCTCGGTTTTATTGATTTTCATTGTGATATATTTTCTAAATTTGTTCACTCTTCGACTACCGGTTGAGCTATATTTACAACGCTATCATGACTTGATTTCTAAGAAAGAAATTCTCAACCGGTCTTGGGGAGCGCATCAAGGAGGTAAAAAGGTTTTTCTGTGTTGTAAAATTTGAAGTGTGATGGTGTTAAAGAGAGAGAGAGAGATATCTCAGGTATGAGGAGAGAGGTTGGAGAATTTTTGTTGGTTTTTGGTAAGATTAAAATGTGTTAGGATGTGTAAGAGATTTTTTATGTAATGAAATGAAATAAAATGAAGGAAGAGAATGAGAGAGAGCCTCCCTTGGATAACAGAGAAGAGTGCTCATTGGTGTTGCATTGCTAGAGGTCATGCAACCAATAGAAGAAAAAAGGTGTGTAAGAAAAAAGTAATAATAAAATATTGGGATAATTAAGATATGTTTGGTGTGGGCTTCAAGTAAAAAAAAATTACTAACGGCAAGAATATCATCCTAAAATATGAAATTCCTTGATAGTAAGGTAATCTTGCTCAAATACATAATTTAGAAATTTTACGATTCCTAAATTACGCAATTTTTGAAAAGCCGGTAAAAACAGTTGCCTAAGACAAAACCGTTGCATTACCATGAAATTTTCGCCCCATTAACTCTAAAATAATTACAATAATACTATCATAGACATATAATCTCATCAATCACACAAATATTAAATTAATCAAGCATGCGATTTTTCGAATAAAGAGCGTTCGATTAAAACCGTCGCCAAAAGCGTGTCCGAAAGAAACGGGTTCTTACAAAGGGAAAAAGGGACTATTGGTTAATTGGTTGTTTCCTTTGTTTCCTGCGGAGACTTCCTCTTTCTAAATTTCTTACCCATAACCCTTAAATTTGTTAGTCGATAAGCACGTTATATTCAATACTCAAGAGGGGGGTGAATTGAGTATAAGCAACAATGATAAATTTTCACGGAAATATAAATAACTTGAATATAAAAGACTCAAGTAAATTAAATTTGTAGTAAGCTAGGACTTAAGCCACTCCTTAAGT
>JASCZI010031161.1:0-10775 GCA_036250425.1 Stylosanthes scabra
AACCAGTACCGGTCCGGACCGGTATTAGGCTTAAAAAAAAAAAAAACACTAATATCGGTCCGGACCGGTACTGGTTTGACCGAATACCGGTCCGGACCGGTACTGCATATATATTAGTACCGGCCCCAGATGGGGCCGGTACTGGGTTATATTCAATACCGCCCCATCTGGGGCCGGTACTGGCCTTTTCCACGCCTATAAATAAGGTCTGCATTGAATGAGCTCCATGTACCACAAAACACATCAAATGGCACAAGAAATGTTTCATTTTATTGTATACGTGAATGGAACTATTGTACAAGGAGAGAATGGGACATCTTTCCAATCTGATGCGCCGTTAATGTTCAGGAATACACGTGTAAACACGTTGTATGAACTGAAGCAGGTGATTCTGTCTCATCTTGCGTCGGACGGCCCATGTGAGATCAGAAGGCTGGCATATCGATTCCAGGCGGTCACACCCGATGATCGACTAGAATATCGTCCCTCGTGGCTTAGCGAGGACAGACATGTGTGGATAACGTTCGAGGTGCATAGGAGGATTATGCAAGACAGGTTGATGGAGTTCCTTGCAGAGGTGCGACTCGTTGGCGGATCTAGTGGATTTCGTCCGTATCAATTGCCTGCGGCTCCTGCTCCGATCAACATTGTTCTGCCGGATTATAACTCCGACGAAGATTCCGACTATGACGATGAGTCATCGGGCCATAGCACGGACGAGGATGAGATGGTCCCGAATACTCCCGCTGCGGGTGGGCCGCGACATGTGCTCCCTGCCCCTAAACCTATACCGGCTCTTGCGGATGTTCCGAGCTTTTTTCAGCAACTAGACATTGATGTGCGACACGTCGAGGATCCATCCATGGAGTCTGTTGCTGTTGAGTATAACACGGATGGAGGTGTTGAGTTCACGGTGGGACATAGGATGCCGAATCGAAAGGCAGTGCTGACTGCAGTGAAGAATTATAGTATCCGAAGAAATGCTGAGTATAAGGTTATCAAGTCCGATAGGCTCAAGTATCACTGTCGCTGCAAGCATTACACAGCCGGGTGTCCATGGATGATTCGGGTTTCGTTGCGGCAAAATTTGGGATATTGGTAAGTGCAAGCGTTGTGTCCCTTTGATTTTATCTTTTAGTTCGACATTGTCGATAACATTTTGTCCTGCCGCTTTTGTAGGGAGGTTAGAAAGGTAGGCGGTGCTCATACATGTTTGGCGCCCGTTATGGCAGATGATCACTCTCAGCTGGACAGCAGGTTGATCACGACAGTTGTTTTGCCGATGGTGAAGACAGACCCTTCAGTGTCAGTCCCGCCTCACCACCATGTACAGATGTCCCCGCCTCACCACCATGACCAGATGTCCCCGCATCCTGGCGGTCATACTCGGCCTCCTCCTCAGAATCCAGGGCCCCCACAGGTCTCTGAGGCTCTCCGTCTGCTCCTCGGCCCCGTCCAGCACGTCCCCGCCTCTTGATATCCGGTCGATGACGCTGACGACGCCTCCCGATAAGCGGCACATCCCCCGGCAAAGCCAAGACATCCCTCTGCTGAGTGGCAGCGGCAGGCACATCGTCAGGAAGGCCATCAAGACGAGGATCATCAAGCGCATCAGCTGGAGACAGAAACCTGTGTCTGCATGCAACGTCCCACCACTCAAAGTACTCCCTCGTAGGCATCGCCGGATACTGGGTGGGGGTGATCGTGACCTGCCGCTCCGGCGCAAAACGGCCTCTCCATGCGTCATACCACTGTGCATGATATGTCGGCCAGTGCTGGTTCTCCCCCCTAGCGCTAACAGTCAACAGACCGTCCAGGTTCACCGGATCCTCCGGAACCTGCTGCTCTCCCCCCAACTGTCTCTTCACCCTGTCTATATGGTGCATCCGCACGAACATGAAACACACAATGGGTACAGCAGCACGCCAGGTCAGCCGCTCCTCGTCGGTCAGCATCCATGCAGGTCGCAGCGCGTCCCAAGCCTGGTCCTCATACGGCGTACATGCAAACTGCACACAGTTCGTAATAAGATGATTACATTATAGATTGGAATCACATAATAAATGTAAAAGTAAACGGCAGACACAAGATGTAGATAGTACCTCATGCACGCCCAACCGATCCAGCCGAGACCTAATCTGAACTATCCTCCTGTCATGGCTGTCTCTGTTCATCTGCCGATACCCGTTCAACCTGAACACCATAGTCGTATAATTTATGTTATTAAGCAATAAACTTATCAAATGAGGTGTGAACCGACATTTGGCAAAATAATATAAACAAATAAATACCTCGAGACCAGTGGGAATACAATGACATCCCTCGCCTCCGGGCAAAAGGTCGGAAATCTCTGATATATCCATGACATGATAAGCGGAGCGCAGCCGGCAATATCAGTGGTATCTCGATCTGACGCCTTGCAGAGATGATGATAAGTGTAACTGAGTACAGCGGAGCCCCACGATAGCCTCCGGCATGCTGCAAAGTCCTCCAGAAGCGGGACCCACCGCACGGACACCATGTTGTCAGACTTATCCGGAAAAAGCCAGCAACCGATCATCAACAATATGTAGCATCTGGCAAACCGCCTCAGTGTATCGACCGGAGCATGTAAAGGAGTCTATCGAACTCGGTCCCTCAACCATGAAAGTGTGACGGCGGCATACTCGTTCTTCCCGCCGCCTCTCGGGTCCGGCCTCGCCCCCAGTAAATCCTCAACCATCTGCCACATCGACCTCCCGTACCACTGCTGGAAGTCCCTAACACAACCTCCAACCGGCTCGCCATCTGTCGACAAACCCAAGTGATATGCCACATCCTGTAATGTGATCGTGGCCTCTCCAAACGGCAGGTGGAAAGTATGTGTCTCAGGCCTCCATCTCTCGACGAAGGCGGACAACAAGCCACTGTCGACGTCGAAATCCCTCATGCGAAGTAGACCACCAAACCCGGCAGCCTCCACATACGGTACTATAGATGGGGGAGGGGATATAACAACGCTGCCGCGGCGGAACTCTAACAACCGTGGCACCTAAATGGTAATTTCCGAAATATTAGGGATGCAAAGACTAGCATTGTTATTTAATACTAATTTTACTAGCATTATTATACTAACTTTGTAAATATTAAGGAGTCAAAATTAATACCAACTTTACTAACATTTTAATACTAATTTTTTAAATATTAACTACTCAAAGACTAACATTTTTGTTTACACTAATTTTCCTGACATTTTTATTAACGCTGATTTTATATTATATTACAGATTCAAAGACTAACATTTTAATTAATAGTAATTTTACTAGCATTTTAATTAATACTAATTTTTTAAATATTAAGGATTCAAAAATGATACTAATTTTACTAACATTTTAATACTAATTTTTTAAATGTTAGGGATTCAAAGACTAACATTTTTATTAATACTAATTTTACTGACATTTTAATTAATGCTACTTTTAAATTATGTTAAGGATTCAAAAACTAACATTTTACTTAATACTAATTTTACTAACATTTTAATTAATACTAATTTTCAATTATATTAATTACAGATAACTAGATAAGCTTATTAACACAGAACAATTAGCAAAAATAATTATGACACTCACATAAATAATTTTCCAACTAAGCCTAAAGGTTCTACACATAGTATCTAATCTGATAATCAAGTGCCATAAGCCACCCTATCAACACTAATTTAACATGAATTGGTAACTAATTAAGCTAAAGTTAGTTACGTTGTGTACCTGGAAGTCCACAGCGCCAACTAAATGCGTCGATCTGGTGAGCCGGTTGATGTCACCGTCGCGCGCGGCCGGCTGCCTGTCGCCAACAGCCGCGGGATGCCGCGCCCTACCACGCCCCCGGCCACGCCCACGACACCTTCCGCGTCCACGGCCGCGTCCGGCCCCCTCGACTTCTTCCCCACCACCTACGTCCATACTAAAACTCAAGGGAGATCAAAATTTACTGATTTGGGTGAGAGATAATGAATATTTATCAAAATACACTCTCACTCTCGGCCCCTTACTTATAGGCGTGGAAAAGGCCAGTACCGGCCCCAGATGGGGCGGTATTGAATATAACCCAATACCGGCCCCAGATGGGGCGGTACTGATATATACGCAGTACCGGTCCGGACCGGTACTACTAACATATTTTATTTCAGTAAATAATTTCAAACAAGTGTATTTTGGTAAATTTCGAAATTTTTTTATTTATTTAAAAAATTTTTTCCAATTTGTTAGTCAATAAGCACAACACTCAAGAGGGGGGGTGAATTGAGTGTTCAAACAACAATTTATAATTTTCGCGGAAACGTAAATAATCTTGAATTTAAAAGATTCAAGTAAATCAAATTTGTAGTAAGTTAGGACTTAAGCCACTTCTTAAGTACTTACAAGTAAGTCTACAAATTCGAAGTGCTTGTTTCAATCTTTTAACTTCACAAATATACTTGAATAAGATAAATAACTTGAATGTAAAAGATAAGAGATAGAAATACAATACACAATTTATAGTGGTTCGGCGAACTCTTGCCTACGTCCACTTCTTTCTTGATCGCAATCAAGAAGTTCCAATATCAACAAGCTTCAAGGTGCTTGATAAACCTTTTACAACTTTGAGTATTAGATCCTAACACCTCACGACGTGACAATAATCCACTCCACTCGAAGTATCCACAACTTCAAGATTTTTCCTTGAGTGATTATATCTATCGACTCTAGTGTTTAATCTCTCAACTCAAAAACAACTTACAAAAGAAGTAAGAAGATGAATGATAGCTCTCTAAGAAGAGTGTATGAATTACAATGAAACACTATGAACCAAAATGGTTATATCTCTCAATTTTGTGCATAAATCACTTTGAAAAAGATATGAAATTGAAGTATAATAACAAGAATACTTGGAATTGATGTTATGTGTGTAAATGAGCTCCAAAACATGTATTTATAGACATCCCAAGAAACTAGCCGTTATGAATAGTAATTCACTGTTCACTAGCCATTATGAATAGTAATTTACTGTTCACTAGCCGTTGGAATAGTAATTTACTATTTACTGGACGTAAAAAAAACGTATTTTTACTTTTTACTGGCCGTAAAAACGTATTTTTACTGTTCACAAAAGACATATATATATCAATCTGAAGCTCCGGACGTTAGCTCTCCAACGCAATAAGAACGGAGTCGTTTGGACTTCTGTAGCTCAAGTTATCATCATTTTAGTGTACAAAGGTCAAGTTTGACAGCATGCACTAAGTTTTAAACCAACGCATATGCGTGCTACAGAAACTTTTCAAAACCATTTGTTTTGTTCTAAAAAAAAAAAAACTTGAAACATTTTTAACATGTAGAGACAAACTTCAAAACATTGATAATCAAATCTTATCTTTGTTTTACCATAAAACAAATTATGAAACATTTACGGCGACTAACGTTTTGACAAAACCTTTCAAGATATTCGTAAAACATTTTCTTAAAAAAAAAAATTTTAATTGTGTGTGTGTGAGAGAGATATAATAAATTGGTTCTTAACAAGATATTCTAACTAAGACCTATTTGATTACCTTTCTTTGTTTCTTGGTCTTCGTTTATCTTGTTGTTGATGTCTTGCTTTCAAAGCTTTGTTCTTTGAGTCTTCATTTGTTTATCCTCAAAGCTTTAATGGTTGTCATTCATCAAAACCTAAACAAACAATCTTTGCATGCATATTGTATAACATGGTTTACACAATTAAATTAGTATCCATTAAAGATATAATTTCAATCACCTTTTAATAGTATCCAAAATTTCAAAAAATCCATTAATTTCAATCTAAATATTATACTTTATGTTGCAATAGTGAATAAAGTTTTAAATATTTTAATTTTCTTTTGAGGTTAATGATACTTGTTGAGTGGATGCTAAAACATTACTTTTTCACTAATATTCAATGTGTAACATCCCAAATTTTAGAAGTTTAATTTACCACATTTCAGTTTTTCCTAATTGCACTTTGGTCCAAGAATTATACCTATTTCTATTTTCTACCCCATCCTAGGTGATCCTACTACGCACCCCTCACCTAAAACCCCACCCATACACCTCACCTCTCTCACCTAAACACACTCACTCACTCTCTTCTTACCTTCGACACACACACACACAATACAAAACAACAACAAACAACACACACACACGAGGAACACGAGAGAGAGAGAGAGACGACGCCGACAAGAAGGCCATGGCGTCGCCGTCGCCGACGAAACCGAGAGGAAGGAGAGAGAGAGAGACGTGGTGTTGTGTGCCGGAGAGAGAGAATCGGAGAGAGAGAGGGAGCCCGTCGGGAAACCACCACCACCCTCAAGCTCTTCACACCGCCGTCCAACGGGAACGCCGCTGCCGTTCCTAGCGGTGAAGATCATCGTCGTCGCCGTTGGTGGGAGAACCGCCGTTGAAGGTTGTTGTTGCCGTTGTGCTTGAGGAGAGATAGAGAGAGCTTGCGGCAAGCTTCCATGGCCGCCGTCGAGCTCCGCCGCCACTTTCATTTCTCCTCCGCGTTACCGTCGTCGAGCCTTCTTCGTCGCTGACGAAGCTCGAGAGGAAGAGAGTGAGAGAACGACGAGAGAGAGAGAACTCCGACGAGAAAGAGAGAGGACAACGTTGAAGCAGAACCGGCCGCCGAAGCCACGGCCGTCGCCGCCCGTGAAGCTCGCCGTTGCAGCTTCAATCCGCCGCCGTTCACAAAAAAAGTCACCACTATCTCCGAACTCTTCCTTCCGCCGTTGCCGTTGAGAAGAAACCACCGTCGAAGGTGGAAGTCACGCCGTTGCCGCCGCTTTTCTGGTCGCCGGAAACCGCCGCTGCTATTGAGCTCTCCGTGGAAAACTGAACCGGACAGAACCAAGCTGAGTAGAACCGGACCGGACCGAACCGAACCAGGCTGAACCGAACCGGAATGAGTCTAACCGAGCCGAGCCGAGCCGAGCCTAGCCGAGCCAAGCCTAAACCAACCACCACCATCTTCTTGTGCTTGCTCCGCCGCCGCTGTTCTGTTCGGTCACCGTGTTTTAGTCGCCGTTGTCGTCGTCATGAACTGCGGTGAGCCATATTCCGCTTATATTCTAATTAAATACATTCCATTATCATTTATAATTCTGCCTAGTAATTGAAGTTGTGACTGTTTACCTAGAGTCGTCAAGCTCGCGTTAATATAGTGGTTTAATTATTGTTGGATTTGTCGTAGTATTGGCGCTATATGACTGAATGGTCGTGGTTGCGTATTGAGTTAGAAGCAGGAGCTTGCGACTTTAGGAGTTGCTGAGGATCTTATGGTATTCACTAGCCGAGGTAGGGGTTTAAATGCTTTGAAAACGGAATACTTGATAAGTTAGCAATTGAATGCAAATGGATAAATGCTGAGTTGAATAAATGTTTATGTTGTATTTATGACTGAATAATTGGCTAGTTGTTGAGTCTTGAGTAAATTGTAATAAGTTTCTGGTGTTTTTACTGCTGCCTTGATTTTGAAAAGTGACTAAACCGTAGTTTTGACTGTTTGGAAATTATTTACTTGACTTGGAAGTTACTTGGCAGCAATGGTCTTATATCAAAAAGTGTTTCAAAACGGTTTAAAATAAGTTTGTTGTCTTATAATGTTGGATTATACGTGATATTGATAGTTGCTTAGTACTGTCGTAACATTTGGTTTATTATACTCGTTTGAAAGAAAGATTTTTAATGTTTTAGAAAGGCTGATTTTGATCAATGAAATTATTTGACAGCTGATGGTTTAAATATAGTTGAGTTTGACTGATTTGATGAATATTGAACTGTGTTGATGATGATTGAATGATAAATTGATGATGAGTTTGATGATATGATGAATTATTTGAAATGTGTGAATTTCGTGAGTCAGGGTGAGTGAGGGGGATCCTGAGGAGATCTAGCGTCCCTACCTGACAATAGCGAATGTATGATGAATGGTTTAAAGAACGTTTCCCCTGTGGTGCATGGAAATTAGACTCATATGTTATGCCCTGTTAAGGCAATGGTGCTATATGCACAATGATGAGCGCACAGAAGTGAAACCAATCCGGTCAAGATGGATCGGATCTGTCGGGCGCGGGTATAGAACCGACGCATGAGCTCATGACCTGCACTAGGACTTTAGACATACATCATATGCATTTGATTGTATTGTTTGAGTTTGAATTAATTGGGTTTGCCTATTTGACATTCTGCATCTATATGTTATTTGCGGTAATTGCTATTTATCTGTGTTTTACTTGTTTGAATTGTTTGTGTTTGTCTTGATTGAGCGAATGGTTGGATAAATTGATAAATGTGATGATAAAAATGACTATTTTTGGATAAATGATGTCCTGTTGGAACTTTGGAAATTTATCTAGTTCTTTAACAGCTTTCAAAAAGATTTTCTAAACTAACGAGTTTAAGGGTTTTCCACAGAATTTTTCTTACTTGAGAAACTGTTTTAAGACGGTATTTAATTATTTGCAGAACATTGTCTATTTTGATAGTATTCTTGGAAAGGTGAGAACGTGGTGTTTTTGTTCTCACCCCCTACAATTATATATTTCAGTGACAGGTTCAAGATAGCTCTGATTGGAGTCAAAGTCGCGAGAATGGATTTAAATATTTGTTGAGTTATGTAGTGGATACGGTGTTCCCTTGCCGTTTGTGTCAAAAAGGTAAAGAGGGATAGGTTATGTATTTGGGTTGTGTAATTATTATGTAATAATATTATGTTAATAAGTATCTGTTGAGTTTGCTGGCTGAATTTATTGAAAACAGGTTAAAGACAAATATTTGGTAATGTTCTAAATACAGAGGAGACTCTGTCCGTTTTTCTAGAAAAATGTCGTACGAGTTAGTTAGAGGCTCAATAGTAAATGACCATAGTATTGAATAAAAAGTTTTAAAAAGTAAGTAATGCTCTAATTTAAGCACGATCATGAGGTGCGAAAATCTAGGGTGTTATACAATGTTTTTTTTTATTATTTTAAAGATAGCATAAGTTTTGAATTTTGGATGTTATAGAAATCAAGTGAGAGATGTAAATAGTGAAAATATATGGATATTAATTGATATTTAAAAACAAATATATATTTTTAACATTTTAAACCACTTTTTTTAAATTAATCCAAATAATTTCTTGTTGTAGGTTTTTTTCCAATTATTTAATTTTAACGTGATTATGGATTGGAATACAATCATAATGTACAATGTACTTAATATATATATTAAAATTGTTAGTATCTTAGGGTGTCATATTATGCGGATAATGGATGTTATATAAATAAAAACAAGTATGTTATCTATACGAAATTAGGGATGTTATTTAATATTTAAATTAATTTTTTTATTTAGAAAATCAAAGCACTTTCTTAACTATACACATTACTTAGAAAGCAACATTTAACTTATAGGAAGATGTTCAGGTGTTCGGGTATCAAATGTTCCATTGGTTTTAACCGTTGATTTTAATCATAAAACCGTTGATCTTAATAATAAATATTTTATTATTAAAATCAATTCAAGATCAACGATTAAAAGCATTGGAATATTTGATACTTCGAAACACCTGAACACTTTCCTAACTTATATATATATATATATATATATATATATATATATATATTATAAAGAATAGAAACACAAAAATATAATATTTTTTCTCTTAATTATAGACATTATCTTTTTTAAGCTAAATACTTCTTTTCAAAATTATATATGAATAGTGTAAAAAGAAAATTAAAGATGTGAATTCAAAGCGGAAATTAAATAATTAAAAAGGAAATCTATTATTATATTAAAATAAAAAAGATTAAAGCATTTTAAATGAAACTAGAGAGAATTAAATGCTAATTAATGCTATTAATAAAAAGGTGATTATAATATATAAATGAAGTTAATGAAAATAACTTTTGGGCAGTTTGAGCTGAGATATTTTTGTTCCTAAACATTTTTCAAAAGAAAATGGGTTTAACGTAATGATACCAATAAAGTTTAACTTTACATACCCTGTACAACATACTATACTATCAAACTAACTTCCAAGCAGATTCCATGCAGAGGCTGATGATGCATACAAATTTGCATTCATCACTTGCATTGGATGCCATCCACCACACACAAATATATAGGATTTTTTTTTTAAATAAATAAAAAAATCCAAATTTACGCATATGGGCGCGGGTACACGAATTTACCAAAATAAGCCCTTTTTACATATCTCGGGGTCAGTGACCCCGAGATGAAGTTTACACGTATCTCGGGGTCACTGGCCCCGAGATATGCCGTTTCATGTTTGATTGTACGTATCTCGGGGCCAGTGACCCCGAGATACGTATCTCGTGGCCACTGACCTCGAGATAGGGTCTCCGCCTATAAAAAGGCTGGAGGACCCGAGATTCACTCATTTTTCCCTCCCTCTCTTCCATATTTACCTTTCTAAGCACTCTCCTTCCTCCCTTAGTGTTTTGTGATAGAATGGCTCCTCGTGAACGCTCCAGGAGAGCCGCACGAGCAGCGCCTGCTCCCGAACCCGCCGAGGAAGTAGGCCAAGGCGCACCGGCTGGGGGAGCCCCACAGGCTGTAGAGAGTTTGTCGCGGCTCAACCGCAACTACCACATCGCAGGCGCCCTGGTTGGTGTTTCGCTTCTTAAAATTTTTATATTTTCAATTACGTTGTATAATTACGATGACTGTAGGTAATATTAGAGTAGGGCAATAAATGTTGACTTAGTGTAATACATGTTATATAATTTA
>JASCZI010031162.1:8399-18695 GCA_036250425.1 Stylosanthes scabra
GTCTCTTTGAAGATCTTTGAATGTTGATGCATTCAAGATTCACATTCAACCAATTTTTGAAGTCATTCATAATCATGAGAGGCTAATTCTTTTTGAAGATTGAGAAAGAGGAGCTCTATTCTATTAATTCTATGGAATGACCCACTAATACATTCAAATCTGCAAGTATCAACCACAATTCAGAGGATTAATCTTGTTCATCATTGCAAGGATTGATAAAACCGAGAGGTATAATTAGTTCTTCAATTCTGGTTTAGTTCTACACCGGTTAATGTTACTACACCTATTATTTGATGGTTTTTGCTTATTGAGATTGCTGCAGAATTGAATATGTGACATTGAATTTGATTATGCATTGATCTTAATATCATTAACTTGTTCAAGAATGATCTTCCATGTATGTTCTTTGCATTAGAGATGATGAATTGAATGTATATGCTGTTTTATGAATCTGATTTCTATCACATAAATGAATGATTTGTATCTTGTTTGATTCTTTGTTATTGAAACCCATATGGTTAAAGATTCGGTTCTTGATGAATAATTGATCTTTCTTGATTTGAATTGTTGCATTTGAGAAAATAGGCATTCAAACATATTCAAGAATCATTCCATATTTCTGCATGTGACTTAGAGATGAGCATGTGAAGTAATATGCATTGGGATCTTTAATAGTTTTGCTGGTTTACTTGAGATTGGATATTGAGACATTTAATTCAGTCCAAGAATCTTGTTTATTGTTAAAGATTTGAATCATGATGTGTGCATTATCTTTTTACTTGTTTAGTTAGTCAAGAGATTGATGATTAGATAGGTTAAAGAGAAACTAAGTTGCTAAGAGATTAGAATTTAGTTATACAAGGGTTCATAGTGAATTTGTGATGATACATGTTGCAGAATTATTATTAGAACAGTGGGTTATGAAGTTGTTTTGTTGAATATCTCCTATCTCTCAATCTTGTTCCTTTTCTTGATAAATCTTTAGTAATTGTTGCAGTCTTGTAATTGATCTTTGTTATAGTATTTGAGTGTTAATGTTTGCTGATCTTGATTTCATTTCTCTGGTTTAAGTATTAGATAATATTCTTGTTAATTGGTTTGATCTAATTGAAGGATTTAAGTAAGAAAGTATTGGTCAATCCCCTTTCCTCGTTGGGAATAATAACCCACTCTTGTGGATTACTACTTGATCCGATGCACTTGTCGGATTGTTGCGAATCGTGAAAAGATTTGCCGCATCGGTTGCATAGAGTGAGGAAAGTGAAATTATCAGCATTACTTAAAATAAAATAAAAAGAGAGCCCTATTATATGCATTTAGTGTAAAGTTTAAAGGAAATAGGATGAGCTAGACAAAGAGAATAAGACTGAATATTATCAATTGTATTGAACGAAAGGTGAGTTACAAAGTACAAACTTTGCCTTATATAGCAAACCAAAAAACAAGAAAGCAAGAACTAACAATCAATTATCAAGAATTGTGTTTGGTTTAGTGTTGAGAAGAAGAGAAGCGCGTTTGAATGTCTTCAACGCTTTACTTTTATGTTTGGCTTCCTTTTCTGCTCTGAACGCAGAACGTTCTCAACGTGTGTTTAGAGGAAGCTAGAAATTCTACCAACTTTACCCTTTATTTCCTCTATTCAAAATAAGCAACATCAACAATCTATCATCACAGCACATTTGAATTTTTGTGATTCTTAGGCTTGGTTTGGTAAAATTTTTACTTTTCGAAAGTAGCTTACGAAAGATATTTTTTAAAACATAGCTTTTCAAAAGTCGTAGCACATGTATTTGGTAAAAAAAAATATCTTTTAACAAGTACAAGCATCAACAATTATGTTTGGTAAAGTGAATAATAAATATAAATATAATAATAAATGTAAATATTTATTAATAAATGAGGTTATATTAGACATTTTAATTTTAATAAGCATAAGTCATCTTTGAAAAGCTTCTCCTTAGGTGCTTTCAAAAGCACTCCTATCTTTTAATAGGTGCAAGCACAAGTAGTTCATCTTTTTTATTTACCAAACATAAAATGAGATGTTTGCGCTTTTGAAAAGCTCTAGCACCTCTCCGAAAAGCTTTACCAAACCAAGCCTTAGTTTCAATAGCTTTCTTCATAAAAAAATTTCTATATCTATTTCAGTTACTATCCAAATAAATATTTTATTTTATTTATTTTTAGTACTCTATTTTATTTTAATTTTTAACTTCATTTTTATTATATTTCTTTTTAGAATAGTGCTACGGAACCAACGTTAGGGAGCCATTAGGGAGCCAGTATATGTGTTGGCTCCTTATTGGTCATCATGTATTGATTCTCTAGTCTCTTTCTTCTTTTTAATATGTTATTGTTTCATCGAGAATTTTTTTATATTTTTGTTAAAAAGTTTATATTCAAAATAGTATTAAATAAAAGAGTACTGGAAGTTAAAAAAAATTATAAAACATTTCTTTCTGCTTGAATTTGTAAAGTTGTTAATTTTAATAATGTTTTTTTTCTCTAATATTATTGTTTTATTTATGGAGTTCTGTCCATTAAAAAAATTATTTTCTTTCTACAAACTTTATATTTTAAATATATTATTGTTTATTTATAGAGTTTTAATTGTTTTTTCTTTACATGATTTTTTTTTATAATATTTACTATTTTTTATTTTTTAAATTATTTTTTATGTTGTACACTTTTATCATCGTTTTGTATGTTATGTTTATTATTGTTATCTTTTTATAATATGATTTATTGATCCTATTGGATATAGCAATTAAATAAAAAATTAATTATAAATAATAATAACAGTGAAAAATAATGATGTACTACAAAAGAGTGCTAAGAGTACTTAAAAAAATACTATATAAAAACATAATAAAAATATAAAAAATAAAAGTTAAACATACTTGAAATGATAACATTATAATTTAATGGCATGTGATTTTTAGTAATTTACTATCTAATAAAAGTAATTTTAACTAGTCATATCCAAACAATATTAACAATTTGTGTGGTTAAAACATAAGGATGTAAAATTTTCTCTCCCTAACATTTTCTCGCTAATCACAACATGATGATAATCAAATTAGATTGAGCCTTCATCAGAAAATTCCACAAAAAATTCATAAGAACTTGGTAAGCCTCACTTTTTCGTACAATTTTTTGCCTTCAACGTTCTTCCTATGTAATTTTTTTATATATCATTGGAGTCCGTTGGAATTAGAGATGGATCTTCTCAATTTTTTTCTCTCAATCATTTTATCAAGAGTAATATTTCACTACAAGAAATTTGATTTGTACCGACGCCGTTATCGACGGCCAAGCCATCAAAAACTAATTGTACCGACGGCCAGGCCATCACTGAAAACCCGCCCGTGGCCAAACAATTCGTTGGTAAATATTACAGACGACTGTCGAAAGCCGTGGGTAATATGACAGCAGCCCCGAGACCGGTCTGGAAAAAGCGGAGTTTCATTGCAGATAGCTCCGGACCAGTACTGTGAGAACCGTGCAAAATTTAATTGAAAAGGTGTCACAGGGTGCAACCAGTTAAAAATACCGAGTACTAGACTCGGGTCGTTCTTCCTAGGAAATGAAAACAGTTGTTTTGCTTTTGATTGAGAAAATAGTTTGGGGTTGCAATTGTTCGTTTGAGAAGAGAGCAAATAGACAAAATAAACTTGCTGAATGTTAAAGAGTGCTCGGCCATGGATTGAAATATCATGCGTCCCTATGGTCACTACCGATCCCAGTTTAGATGGATTGTCACTTAAAGGAAACTAGCCACTACTGTTAAATGGTAGAGTGGTAGAATTAGCTCATATCCGAAAGTTGTAGGCATACACAATAACGTAAGACCTTGGTATTTGGCCAACTCGAATAACGCATCAAGTTTGCGTCGTTAAGGTCTTCTCGTTATTGGCAGGGGCGTAGCGTTAATGGCATCAAAACTAATCCCGTTCTTCCCATCTGTTGCCTTTAGGGATCGACAGCTAAGGTCATCCGCACATTTCAATCCATAGCCAAGACACAAGGTCACTACTCAATACTGACAGAAATCATAATGGCAGAATAAAAACAGACAGAATAATAAAAGGGCATAATAACAAGAACAAAATAACTAAGATTAAATGAACAGAGTAACGACAATAACATTAATAAAAATAGTAAATTGTTTGGCTAGTGTGGCTACAAGAAAAATGAAAACCCTAAGAAAAACTAAATTAAGAGAGAAAATGAGAGAACATGAATTCCCCAAAAAACTCTCAAAAATCATTCAAGACTCATGATCCCCAAAAATGGGTCTCAAAAAGGTGTGTGTTGAATGGGGGTAGCATCCCTCCTAATTATAGGCCTCCATTTGGCTTGAAATTCCCCTTTTGACCTCCATTTTGCTTGCTGTCCACGCACCTGTGTGTACGCACCAAGTACCTGCGCATAGAAAACGTGACATGCACGTCACTCCAGCTTGTGTGCATTGAGTCCCTGTGCATACGCATATAGGACATATCTATACCGTTTCGAAGCTCTGAATGTTTGCTTTCCAATGGCGTTGGAACCATGTTGTTTGGACCTCTGTATCTCAAGTTATGATCCAATTAGTGTGAAGAGGTCAGGATTGTTATGATCCAACTAGTGTGAAGAGGTCAGGATTGACAGCATTAGGAAAATTCGGAGCACTGCTCTTTGGACGCGAATTTACTATAGAATCACTTTGAAATAGAAGAAGTGTTCAACATGAAAGTTGTAGATATTGAATTCTTCTTTCCAAAGAGTCAAATTTTTCTCTAATCCGATGACTATAGTTCCATTTCCTCTCTTCTCATTCTTGCTCTTCTTGCCTTCCTTGGCCACTTCCAATCCAACTCTAACCTATCTAGGCCTAAAACACTTGAACAAACACATCAAGGCATTGAATGGAATGGGAATTAAGTAAACCTATAGCAAAATATGACCAAAAATGCATGTATTCACAATTTAAGCCCTAAGGAGCAACAATTCATGAATGCACTAAATTTGCAAGTTTTTAAATGGGTTTGGTTTGATATTTTGCCTGATTATAGCATAAGATAAACCATTGAAAATGAGTTTATCAAATCTCCCCACACTTAAACATTGGCATGTCCTCATGCCCAAATAAATCAAGGAAAAATATGAGTTAATAAGCCTAATATTTTCAAAATCAAATCATTAAAGATTATTAAGGAGGAACTACACAAGAATCATACTATGAATGAAAGCACAAAATAGAGGAATTTAAACATACATGTGCGAGAGAACGGGCAGGAGTATTGCAGCAAATACTAACCCCAAAAATCATTTAAGCACAGAAGATGATACTTGACTTATATTGCAAGAATGATCACAAAGCATAGAGTTGAGCTCAAGAACCCTTACCGGATGTGTATACACTCTATTCGCTCAAGTGTCTCGGGTTAAACCTCTCAATTCCTCCCTAATCATGCTTTTCGTAACTTGCTTTTATTCTAATAATCAATCATCACATATATATATTTGTGCAACATCAAGAGGTCTTTCAAGGGTTGTAATGGGGCCAAGGTGAAGGTGTGAAAATTTATTTGGTAAAGTGAGCTAAAGAACTTGAAGCTTTTGATTAATTTAAGATGCACCTAACCTCTTGTTCTTCACTCTTTCCCAATTATCTTTCAACCTAGACTCACAATTTTCTATTTCATAAATACATGACATGCAATTTCCTTTGATGAATGATTATGACATATGCATTTGCTTATTTTGGTAGCTTTCTTCACTACTTCAAGTGACAATTTTTTTCTTTTCTTCTTCTTTTTTTCTTTTCTATGCATTTTTTTCTTTTGTCACTTTTCTTTCTTTTATGGTTTGTGCAAATGCATATGCTTACTCATGCATGTATTCCCAAATGCCTCAAAATTTTCAAAGTCCCCTTTTTATTTCAACCCCTTGTAATTTGATATCACTCCTTGACTTCCTTTCTTTTCTTCTCTCAAAAGTAAACAACCACTAAATCCTAAATTAATCAAAGACCAAGTACAGGACAATCATGGTTTTTCACTTTTAAGGCTTGTAATGAGCTAAAGTAAGAACAAAGGGGTACAAGGCTCAAAGTTGGCTTCAAGGGATGATGCAAAGGGTTAGGCCATTTGGTTTGTGAGCTAAAACTAGAAATAAAGGCCTCAATCATATGAATACACAAATATATACAATGATGGACATAAAGAATTAAGCAAGTTACAAATCACAATCATAGAAGAGAAAGTAACACACAAGAAGAAAATGGTGGTTTAAATATGTGAAACCACAATGTTTGGCTCAAAATCTCTCTTGGTTGTGTGTTTTTTTACTCTAGTCTATGATTGGACAATTTCAAAGCAAGTATAAGATCAAGTCAAAAGATAATTTTTCAAAATTTGGTAGGGTCCCCAAGAGAAGCACATGTTCGAAAAATCCTACTAATTGCAATTTCAATTCATAGGAAAAGAGGGGATTGGATGCATACCATCAACTAACAAGTAGCAAATAACTAACTACGAAGGCAGTAAAATGTTCAACAAAATTTAAAATAGACCCAAATTGTTGTCTCCAGTATTAGCACTCCCCACACTTGAAAGTTGCACGATCCTCTGTCCCAAATGTCAGTTGGGAAGCAGAATAAGCCCCAGCTTTATCATCATCAGCGCTCTATCCTCACCGCTATCTTAAATGCGAAAAGCAACAAACAAACCAAACAGACTATGAGATTATAGGATTGATGATCAGAGGGAAACAACCAAGCATGCGACACTAACAAGGTTCAAACAATTCAAGAGAGACAAACAAGATAACAATATTAGTTAAACCAACGAATTGCATCTAGCTTGGTGTTTCTTTAATCATGGTGCAGTAGAATTAACAATAACATATCATACATGGTGATCAAGCATGCATATCAATGAATATTGAGTAATAAAATCAAGCACCACTTAGCACATTGTTAGATAAATATTACTAAGCACAAGCATAGATCATGAATCAACTTCATGCATACTAACAATGTATTAAGCTTTCAATGGTCAATTTAAATTGGTTTTGATCCCAATTTAAGTGCAAAAACATAGCCATAGTGAAATGGATCAAGTTAAGCAAGAATTGGATCAAAAACAAAATTAAAATTCCATTGAAGATTGTCAACGAACACTTAGCATGCAGCTTTTTGGAAAATATGAATTTAATGAATAACCAAGTGTTCTAATTCCAATCTCATACGAATAAGCTCAACAACAGTTAATTACTCAACAATGATCAACAAATATCACAACAAGGGTCATCTAATCCTAATTCTAAACAAATCTTGATTCTAAACAATAAAAAGAGTAGGGACTGGAAGATGTTACCATGGTGGGGTGTCTCCCACCTAGCACTTTTGTTTATTGTCCTTCAAGTCAGACATTGTTGCTCGATTTGCTTCATCAAGGAGGTTTAAGCTTGAATTCTTCTTGGAATCTCCACCAATTCTTTTTGTTGCATTGGTCTCTAGTATCCCAAATTGCATGCACCAAGCTTCTAAGAGCTTCAACACTAGCAATGAATCTCCACCAATACTTGGACTTTGTGTTCTTTATGGGATTCCAGATAAGTTCGCAAGAATCCCCAAGCAAGTGATAAGTCCCCAAATATGTTGACTCTTGTAGCTCTTTCCGGGTTCCCAAACTTGGTTAGCCCGCTCACTGTTTTGTGAACCTACAAGCTTCTCTTGAAATTGCCAAGGTCCCAAATGCTTTCTCAAACTCAATGCTCCAACCTTGGCTCTATTGTTGTGAAGCTTGTGAAGATGTCCATCATAGGCTTTGAATTTTGATTTCCCACAAGTAATGAACCTTGATTCATTTAACTCCAACGAGTCCATTTCCTTTTTGTCCAATACCCCACAAAGAGCTTTAAGTTGATCATCCGTCTCTAACAAACCATAGTGTCATGGGCTAAGAAAATTCATGTCAGAAGGATTTACCCACTTGAAGTGCAATTCGGATGGTAACTTGGGAGGGATTGCTTCAGATGAAGCGGAATGAACAATCTCTATCCCCTTTGGCTCTTTATCCTTGTCTTCCACCTCTTGATCAACATCTTCTGCCTCTTGATCTTCATTTTCCTCTTCAACCTCTTCTCGCCACTCTTGCACCTCTTCATGATTAAGACTTTTAACATCCTCTTCATTTAGTGGTGTGTCCTCCCCTCCTTCTTGGTTAGCGCATAGAAACAAAGTACCAATGATTCCCCTTGGATTTGACAGTAGTTGAGAGGGGAGGTCTCCGAATTTTAAAGTTTGGGAGGCGATTGAGGAGTTGTTGAAGTTACTATTTGCGGATTGGGTCATCAAACGAATTACACTCAGTTGTAAGGTGGTCACTTGATTATTGATTCGTTTTTGGGCTTCCCAAAGCTCTTTCCTTTCCTAACATAACAGCTGAAGAGCTTCTTCGATGCCATTTTGAGAAGGTGTGTATGGTGGTGAAGGATCTTCATATCCACAATATGCATCACCATATCCATTGGATTGGTATGCGTTGTATCGAGGAGCATGGTGTTGGTAGGGTGGAGGATTCCATGAAGTGTATCCTTGATCGTACGAGTAAGCTTCCTCCATCACTTGCTTACTGAAGCCTTGGTGATTAATTGATGATAATGACATTCTTTGTTTTACTCAGAAAATGCCCAGCACAGATAAAGCAACAAAGAAAATAACTACTCTAAAAATCAAACAAACAGACTATTTACACTATTAACATATTCACAGACAACCAAAAACAAATGCACATTTTTCTTTCCTCGGCAACGGCGCTAGAAATTTGACGGCGGCCCCGAGACCAGTCCAAAAAAAGCAGAGTTTCGTTGCTGATAGCTTCGGACCAGTACTGCGAGAACCGTGCCAAATTTAGTTGAAAACGTGTCACACGGTGTGACCAGTTGATGCGGATTTTATAAACCCTAGAACTCGGCAAGTATACCGAATCGTATCAAGTAATACCACGGTGAAGTGGGTATCGTTCCCACGAGGATTAAAGGATCAATCAAAAACTACTTAATTAGTTGTTCTAATCAGATTTATTGAAACTAAAACGAATTGAGTACTTTAGGTCTAAATTTCGAAATTCACTAAAAGCAAAGAGCCGGGAGCAGAGATTATACTTGAGTTTGAACGATGATGAGAAAGCTGTTAAGAGATTGGAGATATTCTACCCTTGAGGATCAATGTTCATCTTCAATTATAATCCTAAGCATTCAGATTTCAAGCACAAAGAATCTATAATAACTAAACCCTAATCTCTTAGAAATTTAGTTTCTTTTTACCTAATCAAAAGCTAATCTCTTAGTCAATTAATTAGATACCGAGGTGAAGAACTAAATCCAATTCCAATTCTTATGAATCTCAAAAGTGATCCTAGATTAGATTAAATGTCACTATATCCAAACTAGTTCTAATCCAATTTCAATCCACAGAATTATAGTTGCATGTAAATTCTCTTTACTATCTCTAGTCAGTGTTAATTTACCATGTGAATTAACTTCTAGCTAGTTAGATTAACCAATCTCTCAATTAAATTAACCTAACCCTAAACAAATAAAGAACACCTCTCAGTGATTCTAAATTATTGGGATGAAGAACAGAAGATTAATTCATGCTAAGTTAGAAAACTGAAATACTTCATTGAATTAAATTGAACATTACACAAAGAGTACCTCATGCTGGGTGAACAGAGCTCCTCACCCTTAACAATGGAGTAGTTTAGCAATGCATGGTAAAATTGAAATTCTAATTTGTCTAAAGGAACGTTCTGTGCTGAATACCTAACCCTAATGGTTAGAGCACTCTATATACTAAGACCTAAACAGAGAAAATCAAATCTAATCATATATAATCTAATCTAAAATTAATCCTATCTAAATCAAGTCAAATCTTCTCTGATCCTTATCTTCTTCAATCAATCTTCAATCAATCTTCAATTAATCTTCAGTCAATCTTCAATTAATTAATCCTTAGTTCTTCCGAAATTGCCCTTGATTAAACAATAGATTAGGGCCTAATGATTTGGGCTTCAATTGCACCAAAAATCTTTAATCAACATTCCCTAAGTCATAATTACAACTTGGGCTGAATTTGAGATGATTGGAACTTCAATTTATAGGAAATACCCTCTTTATGTATAACTTTGGATTATACGTATAACTTTGGCATTAGATTGACATTCTGGAGACTTGAATTTGTGAAGAGAAGTTCTTCATGTTATACGTGTAAGCACACGTATAACATGGGCTTGTTTTGTTGTC
>JASCZI010031163.1:7569-22194 GCA_036250425.1 Stylosanthes scabra
CATCTGGAGCTATTTATCTATCTATATATTGAGGGAGAGCTTCTAGTGAAATATATGATAATTGGTTCATATGAGGATGCAGAGATGATTTTAAGGACTATGCTGAAGTTTGTTTCAAGGAATTTGGTGACAGAGTGAAACAATGGATAACTTTGAATGAACCCAAGAGTGTGAGCAAGAATGGCTATGCAAATGGTAGGTATGCACCAGGCCGGTGTTCTGATTGGCTAAAACTGAATTGCACTGGCGGCGATTCGGGGACAGAGCCATATTTGGCTGCACACCACCAACTTCTTGCTCATGCTGCTGCTTCCAAGCTGTACAAGACTAAGTATCAGGTTCTCTATGTTTTTGAAAAATTTTCTCATTCATAAATGATTTTTCATCTTATGTCTAAAAACTCTTTTAAATTTCATTTTGGTGGAGAACAACCCTTTGATCTTTATGTGAACTTTAGAGTGCTTTTATTATTAAATATCTAAGATATTTAAAATGTATGTTCAGGCATCTCAAAAGGGTTTAATAGGGATTACCCTAGATTCTGACTGGTTTGTGCCAGTTTCTAAAGGGAAATCAGATCATGATGCTGCAAGACGAGCCCTGGACTTTATGTTTGGATGGTAAGTTTTTATGTATTTAAACTGTTCAAAGCTTAAAGAAAAGAAACATTAACAATTGTGATAAACAAATAACTTGTTGGAACTATTTGGTTTAGGTTTATGGAGCCACTCACTAAAGGTGAGTATCCAAAAAGCATGCGATCTTTGGTAAGAAACCGGCTGCCACAGTTCTCTGAAGAAGAATCCGAGCGACTTAAGGGGTCCTTCGATTTTCTGGGCCTAAATTATTACTCATCCTTGTATGCTGCCTATGCGCCTCACCTGCGCAGTGCCAAACCAGCTCTACAAACTGATGCTCTTGTTAATGCTTCAAGTAAACAAAGCCTTATCTCATATTATGATATCTTAATTGTCAAATAGCTTATATGTTTTCCCCTGCTTGCTTACATTGAAATAAAACTAAATGCATGTATACATTGTTCTTCTTTTTCTTTATTTTTCCCCCTTTTGAAACAACACAAAATGACAGATCAACATAATGGCAAGCCCCTTGGTCCAGTGGTATGTTATGTAATATAGTTTTGCATTCCTTTTGTCTACGAGCCATTGTTTCTCCTTTAATAATTCATTATATCTATGCAGGCTGCTTCAGACTGGTTATGTATCTATCCAAGAGGATTTCATGAACTGTTGCTGTTCATCAAGAAACAGTACAGCAACCCTGTGATTTACATTACTGAAAATGGTAAGGCTAAGACATCATTTTTTTCTATTTTACAAGTTGATTTGGCAAATGAAATGCTAGCAAAATAAAATTTTAGGCTACGATGAGTTCAATGATCCGACGCTATCACTTGAAGAAGCACTTATAGATACTTACAGGATTGATTACTTCTATCGTCATCTTTATTATCTTCATACTGCAATCCGGTAAGCAATAATGCATTATCAAAAGAGCTTCTCTATTTATTTATTTATTTCCTATTATATGTATTATGAGGGTTATTTATTATTTTTATTTTTTATTTTAACTCTAGGGATGGTGTGAATGTAAAGGGATATTTTGCATGGTCACTGTTGGATAACATGGAATGGGACTCTGGCTACACTGTGAGATTTGGACTCATCTTTGTGGATTTTAAACAAGGCTTGAAAAGATACCCAAAACTTTCAGCTCATTGGTTCAAGAATTTCCTAAAAAAACATTAGTTACACATATATATGTAACATAAGCAGAGTTCAATCTGTTTTTTTCTGGTAACAATTTTAGTCAACTATGACATGAATACACACTCTCTGTATTTTATTATACTTTTGGAAATGGGTTATGCACTTATGCTATGGTGCATGGCTCCCTTTTATCAAGAGTTAAGAGTGTCAGTTATAACCTCTTTCTGCCATATGTAGAAAGAGATAAATAACATGCCCTCTAGGAGAAGATATATTCTATTGCATAGATTGCATTGCATCCTTCTTTCATATGATGTTATGTAAATGCTGAATTAGTCTTGTTCTGGGAAAATGTGCACAACGTTCTAACAGCATAGATCAATTCCACCAACTTGAATTCAAATATTTAACAGTTTGAGTGTCAACCTACTTCTTGGCCGGCTCGATTTGTTGCATAAAAATAAAAATATATATCATGGATCTTGGTTATTTTATTTTAAGTGGTCATCATAAAATAACTTTTCCATTTTGAGCAGGAAAGAAGTTGAAGAATCTTATTAAGTATTCAGACTATAATTACAATATTATATAGATAAACCCCACCAAATTTGAAGCATGTGAAACAAACATATATATCCAAGATCCAAGAACATTTCACTTTCTTCTTCCTATTACTGGACCGACCTAGTAATAAACACATTCATTTGTGTTTTAGTCACATATTAGATTGATTCCTTGTACTTCTTCGAATCCTTCTTATGTAAAATGTATGTTGATTTACATCTATTTATTATTTATGTTGGATCTGTTGTTGTTTTTCAATTTCTAAATGCTATCTAGCAAGCTATTAGCTTGTCTCTTCATGAAAAAAAAAAAAAAAAAGAAGCTTTCATCTACATGTTTTTAATTTTTATTTTTAAGTGCTTTAATCAATGAAACTTTCTTTTAATAAACAAGAAAAGAGAGAGTAGACAGTAGAGTTTAATATAGAAGCACGACAAGGCTAAATAAATAAATTTAAAATTAAAAACAGCATTTGCAAGTTGCAAGATCATGGTAACCAGTAAAGCAAACTCCAACATTTTCAAATGACTACTTTCTCTCTCACACGGGCACACACTCCTTATTGTCTCATTCCTTGTCATATTTATTTATTTAACTTCCACTCTCACACACAAACACATACACACAACACATTGACATTATTGTATATTGTAATATGGGTATGGGTATGGCTATTTCATTCCATGGCAATAGAGGCAGCTTTGTCCTCCTCCTTGGTGTTTTGGCTCTTATGGTTAGCAGCTCATGGTCCGCTGCAAGCAAACCCGGTCCGCCAATTCTTTCTGTTGCATCGCTAAACCGGAGCAGTTTTCCGGCAGGGTTCATCTTTGGAACTGCCTCCGCTGCTTACCAGGTAGCTAACATACATATACATGCATACTGCATGACTTATTTTTAAGAAAATATATAAATGGGCTGATGTATGTATATGTTTGATTGATGTTGTAGTATGAAGGTGCTGCAAATGAAGGTGGCAGGGGACCAAGTACATGGGACACATTAACTCATAAACACCCAGGTAACATTCAAACTTTAATTCTGATAAGGTAAAAACTCACATGAAGTTGTGTTGATATAAAATTAATAGCTAAGAATTATTACAGACATGTTTGACTAAATTATCATTTAACGGTTCTCAACTATATATCATCTGCATGCAAATCTTCACTTTTTTTATTTATTTGTTTTTGTAAATCTCTTGGAGTTATCTCGTGGTAGGTGTGAAAGTAACGTTACAATAAATTTAATTTATTTAATTTGATCAAACTTACATCATTATTAGTATTTGATTTGCATGCCAAACCTATATGTTAAAATCTTAATTTAACTTTTAAATTTTTTTAATATTACGATTTTAAATGAGTTAAATATTTTAAAAATATTCTACTAGCTTGAACGATTTTACGATTTAAATCTTATTACAGTTTTATATGGTATGTGTTTAATTTTATCTTTTAATTTTACCTAAATCTCTATTTTCTGAAGTGATATAGTCAATGATAATAAAACACACAAAAATTGACTAGCTAGCTAGTAAAATTTTGTTATAAAGTTTTAACCGTACCTTATTTTCAAATTCTGTAGTTATACCAATCACTCCTAGTGACTCAATTGACAAAATTATTAATTGGGAAAAAATACTTTATACTATGTCATGTTACTACTTTATTATTTAATCAATAATTCTATTTGTACATCAAAATCAGTCATCAAATCAGCCATCAGCATATAATATATTTTGAAATATAAAATATATGCGTAGTTTAACTTATGTTTAGTGCCTATTTTGCATTTCAATATGTATTATACACTAGAGGCTGATTTGGTGGCTGATTTTGGTGTACACCTAACATAATCCTTATTTAATATATATTTTGAATTGGGCACTTTAACCAAGATTTGTTTGGTTTAATTTTAATTGTTCTCATACGCAAGCAATAAAAACAATAATTCTACCTGAACAAGTGGTTTTCGCAACCATGCAATCAAGTGATTTATTTCTATGCTAAATAAAAGATAATTTCGGTGTCAAATAGAACTTTATTTAGGTGCACCTTTTTATACTATTTGACACCGAAATAATATTCTATTTAACATAGAAATAAACCACTTGATTGCACTTTGTTGACCAAAATCAGTTGTTCAAATAACATTACCCAATTAATATAAATGAGCCGACCATATGCATTTGTTGTTACACTAATAAAGTACATTTCTATTTTCTTTTGTTGGCTAAAGTTTATTTCTATTTGAATGCAGTATATATAAACTATTAAAATATGTTAATTAACTTGTATTTATTACAATTTACATATAATAGAGATAAGAGGGATCTGGTATTTTTATTAATATACATTAAATAAAAAGGAACAAATATCAGTATCTATATATTACTTCGCTAGTGGAACAGTGATGTTATTATTTATATCTTTATGTATTCCCTTTCTAATTTTGTATGGTATCTAATTGCTGTAATGTCACACAGAAAGAATACAGGACAGAAGCAATGGAGATGTAGCTATTGATCAGTATCATCGTTACAAGGTACAAATCCAAGCATGCATAAATGTCAATGTATAATCTATTCATTTTTTAAGAAAAGAAAATATATATTATAAATAATTTTACAATAATGTTATTAGGAAGATGTTGGGATCATGAAGTATATGAACACGGATGCTTACAGATTCTCTATTTCTTGGTCCAGAATATTGCCCAGTAAGTAGCTATATATTAGATACTCTATTATATGTATTAATTAGATTTACTAATTAAACTAATCACATCCTTAATTAATCATGGGTTTCATCTAATTGAATATCTCATCTATGCAGAAGGAAAAGTTAGTTCGGGTATAAATGAAGAAGGAATCAAATATTACAACAACCTTATCAACGAGCTCCTTGCTAATGGTCTTATACTAATTCACCTTTTTTATGCGTATATAATTTTTATGATATTATTCTTCATACATATATTAATTTGTTTTTATATTATATTCATCACAAGCAGGTCTAAAACCATTTGTGACCCTCTTCCATTGGGATCTTCCCCAAGCCTTACAAGATGAGTACAATGGCTTCTACAGCCCCAATATTATGTAAGTGATGTCACTACAAGAATTTCGACGGATTGCTGCGATTTAAGCTACCATGCTTCAAATAATAATGTATATATACTTGAATCACATTCTTATGTTCATATACATTAATTTGCAGAAAGGATTTTCAAGATTATTCAGAGTTATGCTTTAAAGAATTTGGAGATAGAGTGAAACATTGGATTACACTTAACGAACCATGGAGTTATGTTTCTGGTTTTGATAAGCCTTACGTCGCCGCACACTACCAACTCCTTGCTCATGCCGCTGCAGTCCAAATTTATAAAGCTAGATATCAAGTAGGTTTGTTTCGTTTTACAATTAATCTACGTGTATTACTGTACACTTTCATGCACCCTTAGGTTTTTTCTTCTATTTTGATATTGAGGCACATTATTTATTGTATTAATGTGTTTTGTGAATTTTTCTATACTAATGTTTAAATGGGATGAATAGAGATGTACGGTAATATATGTAGCATTAATGTTGTTTTTATTCATATAATTTTTAGAATAAGAATTGCACTCCAATTACTTATTTTGTCTTATTCATCACCATATAGTAATAAGAACAAAGTGAATGATGACAAAAAACTGAAAAAGTCAATACATGCATAGAAAACCAAATTATGAGTATCTTGTAACATTTTCTTGAATGTGTGATCAGGTTTCTCAGAAAGGCTTGATAGGAATCACATTAAATTCTAATTGGTTCGTGCCATACGCAAACAACAAATTGGATAACCTTGCTGCTCAACGAGCTCTTGATTTCATGTTTGGATGGTAATAATGTTGTAAACTATTATATGTAACTTCTTGTTACTCAGGTTCACTAGATTAGTGTATTCGTATCATAATAACATCTATTCAGATTGAAAAATAATATACAGGTTTATGGAACCAATAACAAGAGGAAAGTATCCAAGATCCATGCAGCAATATGTGGGGAAAAGGCTACCAAAATTCACCGAAGAGCAATCTAAGCAACTTATAGGTTCATTTGATTTTATTGGAGTCAATTATTACACCTCTAATTATGCTGCTCATTTACTCCATGAAAACAATAATGACAAAACCAAACCAAGCTATAACAAGGATCAACATGTCAATATGACAAGTAAGTACAACACTTTAATTAAAATAAATAAAAAATAAATATTATTGAAATAAAAAATGTATCATTTTTTTTCTCTTTTTATGACAGCTGAGCGAAATGGAATACCCATTGGGCCAAAGGTATGTATCATAATCCTCCTTAATTATATCTTAAATTTCTCACTATCATATATATTTGTCTTCGACTTTCTGTGTCGGAGATATAAGCATAAAACAAAAAACCAAAAACTTATATATTTGTTTGATTAATAAATAAATTCAAAATCTATGCAGGCTGCTTCACCTTGGTTATTTGTATATCCAGAGGGAATTCGAGAACTATTATTATACACAAAGAGAACATATAACAACCCTTTAATTTACATCACAGAAAATGGTATAGATGAGTTCAATAATGCCACACTACCACTTCAAGAGGCCCTCATTGATACCTTTAGAATTGACTACTATCACCGCCATCTTTATTATATTTCAACAGCAATCAAGTAAGTTGCACCTTCTATTTAGATATTTATTAATTTCATAGCTATATTTTGATTATTTCTTATTCAAATTATTGTATAATTTATTGGTTTTTATTGTTGTAGGGATGGTGTGAATGTAAAAGGGTATTTTGCATGGTCCCTGTTGGACAATTTTGAGTGGGGCAGTGGCTACACTGTGCGTTTTGGAATCAACTTTGTGGATTATAAAGATAATTTGAAAAGGCACCAAAAACTTTCTGCTGGTTGGTTTAGGAATTTTCTTAAAAAATATTAGACTTATTTCTTGATGTACTATTGGCCATTCTATTCCAAATAAGGTAAACATGGCCATTTATATGAATGATCAGTTCTAATAATATTAAATAATCTTAAATTTGAAATTATATTTTGCCATTTATCATTGTTCAAGAACTTATCTTTATTAAATTACCTTCTACACACAAGATCAAGGCTTCAAGTGTCGCCAAAAGGACGTTAGTTTTTTGGGTGAAAGGATTATTTCTTTTTATAGGAGAGTTTCCCTTTATTAACTACTTTTGGAATGTATATATAAAGAATAGTGCTACGCAACCAACATTAAGAAGTCATTAAGGAGCTAATAATTAAATTATCATCCAAAATTTATATGAGTTATCATCCGTAACTATGTGTTGGTTCTCTATTGGTCATAATGTATTAGCTCCTTAGTCTTTCTTTTTCATATATAAATTTGCGTACATGTAAATTAAAGAACAGTGATCTTACCATCAAGATTCAGGAAATCTTACGTTGAAACTGGAAACCAAGTGTATGCAAAAGGATAGAGCCATGGGTGGAGTGATACAAAAGGATTATGCCTCTGAAAACTGGAAATTTGAAAGAGAAAAAGAAAAACTCAAATATTTGTGGCATAGTGAAATGTGAAAAATAACAAACTTAAACTTTCATATGAACTTGGTTTATGCAATAGCGCATAACATTTTTCAATAATTGTTTTTTAGTAGTCTATTGGTTCATGTCAAAACATTAATTAGTTGCTTATTATATTTTAATTTTTTATTTGGTGAAAAGTATTATTTTGGCTCATAACGTTTAATTTAAATTTTAAATTGATCCCTAACGTTTTAATCGTTTTATTTTAATCTCAAAATGTTTTAAACGTGTGCTATTTTAATCTCACTACTAAATTTGAGATGAATGATTAATGAAGAGAGTAACATAAATGATAATTCTCCAACATGATAAGCAGTTAAGCACGTATATATATAGATTTATAAAAAAATAAAAAATAATTTATATCCTTAATTACATTGTTTTTCTTATCATTATTTTAACTTTTTGTAACAATAATATTTTATGTGGTTATCAGGTAAAGAGTTAATGTTGTGTCATTTTTTATATTTTTTAATCTCAAATTTAATGATGGACAATATTAATTTGTTTGAATTTTTTTTTTTTTTACTGAAATAGAACGTTCCAAAATTTTTTGGAACTATTTACAACATTTGAGACTAATTTAAAATTTGAACAAACTAAATCAAAGTATAAATAATGAAAAAATTTGGGAATCAATACATTATGACCAATAGGGAGTCAACATTTAATTACGCATGATAACTTAATTATTGGTTCGGATTTCGTAACATTATTCTTAAATAAATGCACAACAAATAATTGAGAGATAAAAATAGAAAGTATCCTCGCTCAATGTATACTTTCCACACGTTTTGTAGTTACACAAAACCAAATCCATCATATTTATTTACTGAGCTTCCACACAAAAAGACACACACCACATTAACATGGTACTATGGCTATGGCAATTCCATTCCATGGCCATACACATTTTGTCCTCCTCCTTTCTATTTTGGCTCTCACTGTTGTTAGCAGCTCATCATCATGGTCCCCTGATGCAACCGAATCCATTTCGCCGATTCTTTCTAACGACGCCGTTTTGTTGCTAAATCGGAGCAGTTTTCCAGCAGGTTTCATCTTTGGGACTGGCTCATCTTCTTACCAGGTACGTACTCAACACACACGTACATATCTATTGTGCTTTGCAAAGAAAATAATGAGGGGAGTTTTTAACAAGTTTAAATTTTTAATTTGAAATATTCATAATATAAAATATAATAAAAAGTATATACTTGTTTTGGTTTTTAAAGAATTTTAAACCAAACACGTTCTCTCGGTGAATCCTTTAGTAAAGAGTAGAAATAGATATAAAGTGAAAATTTTTACCTAAACTTTAAAAAAATGATAATTTTTTTAATTTTTTCTTTATTAAAAAAAGTCATCTTTATTCTTCACCATAATATTGTCCCAAAATTAATTACATTCTGATCTTTAACTATTTATTCCATAGGTCTAGAAAGTAAAGTGTTTTGAGATCAATTATTTCGAGAGTTTTAGAAATTAATATGACTTATAAAATAAAAAGTTAAAAACTAAAAAATAATTAATTTTACTTGGTACTGATGTGTATAATTTAAATTTTTTTTTCCAAACAAGATAGATATATGTCTCTAATAAATAAAGAGTTCATACTTATGTAATCAATAATGAACTGAGCAAATTCATTAGTTAATAAAGATGGTGCCTGACTCCGTTGATGAGGTATGGCACATTGCGGTGAGTGAGTCTCCAAGAAAATGGTGGAGGAATTGGATGAATGAAAATGTTAATTTACTCCTAGGCCTCTTTTTTATGAATTGGGCCAGGAGGAGGCGTGTATTGGGCCTAGAGGGTTTGTTGATATGGACACCACATCCTAGATTTGAAACCCATGGATGCTTCCTCATAGCTATTAAAACCATGGCACTCTAATCATCAAGTGCTGGCTCTCACTTGATGCTGCCATAATGCAATTCAACAGAAAGGCCTCATTTGAAAAATCCATATAGAAGATTTGTTATAATTTACAAACCCACCCATGAGAAGTCTCATGTTATTTTTCACCCTATATGTGGCTAATTAAGTAAAGAGAATATAACACTGCCTGCGCCCTCTATCAAGAAACCAAGCTACAAGTCCAAAAAAAAACAAAAAGACACCAATCTAGATGATACCTTTCCCTTTTTTAGATCATGCTATCCATCTCCTCTTCTTTTCTATTGGTTGTTACTAGATTTCTTTTTTATGAGTTTCCCATTTTACCCCTATGAATAAGTGGAGTATTACCAACCTTTGGTAAAAAAAGAAAAAAATAAATAATAATAATAATAATAATAATCTTGTACTTACTAAGAAAATAAATGGGCTGTCGTATCTGATTGATGGTGTAGTACGATGGTGCTGCAAATGAAGGTGGCAAGGGACCAAGTACTTTGGACATCTTAACTCATAAACACTCAGGTAACAATAATTTAATAAACCTTAATTAAATTAATTAGGGGCTTTTTCTTTTGTTTATATATTTATTAGTATTTCATTGGTTATATAAATTGGATTTCTATTTGTCATCTTGTGGTGCTAGGTGTGAAAGTAACGTACATTAGTTATTCTGAATTATCTTTAATTTTAATATTTTAATATGATCGAAGTAGCATAATTATTAGTACGTGAATCGCATATATATAGTCGATGTTATTATTTTTATTTCTATGGTACTTAATTGCTGTAATGGCATACACATACAGAAAAAATAAAGGACAGATGCAATGGAGATGTAGCTGTTGATCAGTATCATCGTTATAAGGTACAAATTAAATCCAAGCAGGCATAAATATTAATGTATAATCTATTCATTTTTTAAGAAAAGAAAATATATATTATAAATAATTTTACAACGTTATTAGGAAGATGTTGGGATCATGAAGTATATGAACACGGATGCTTACAGATTCTCTATTGCCCAGTAAGTAGCTAGCAGTAGATACTCTATGAGAAAGTCTTGGGAATTAACATAGTGAAAATCAATGCACTTGATAATGAGTTATGAATGATAATTTATATAATTTCGGATGATAACGTTTTTTAATTTCGGATGATAAATTTTTTAATTTTGAATGATAACTTAATTATGGACTCTTTAAGACTCTCTAGCGTTGATTCCGTAGCATTGTTGTATATGTACTAATTAGATTTACTAAACTGATCACATCCTTAACAATAATTCTATTTATACACCAAAATCAGTTACTAAAATTAACCACGGTATATAATACCTATTAAAATATAAAGTACACACTAAAAAATAAATTAAACTACACATGTATTTTATATTTTATTATGTATTATACACTGTCACTAATTTTGATTTACACCAAAAATAACCTCATTCTTGATTAATCATGGGTTTCATCTAATTGAATATTTCATCTCTTCATAACTATTATGCAGAAGGAAAAATTAGTTCGGGTATAAATCAAGAAGGAATCAAATATTACAACAACCTTATCAACGAGCTTCTTGCTAATGGTCTTATTATACTATGCTCATCATATTCATATATATATATATATATATGATCATATAATTAAGTTCCCCTTTTTTCATTCAATTCATATATAATTTTTATGATATTATTAATTTGTTTTAATTTTATATATATATTCACATACAAACAGATCTACAACCATTTGTGACCCTTTTTCATTTTGATCTTCCCCAAGCCTTACAAGATGAGTACAGTGGCTTCTATAGTCCTAATATCGTGTAAGTGATGTCACTATATATATATTTATAGTAGTAGATAATTAATTAAATATCTAAAATATACTTATAAATAGTCACATATATATACATGATACGTTATTATTGATCCTTATTATTATGTATGTTTATACTTTGCAGAAAAGATTTTGAAGAATATTCAGAGTTATGCTTTAAAGAATTCGGAGATAGAGTGAAACATTGGTTTACATTTAACGAACCATCGTTTTATAGTACTCACTTTTCAGATAATAAGCCTTATATCATCGTACACAACCAGCTCCTTGCTCATGCCGCTGCAGTCCAAATTTATAGGGCTAAATGTCAGGTTTATTTCTTTGCACTCTTCACTACTATTCATGTTTTTTATATATGATTATTTTTCGAGGAGTAAAATATATTTTTTTGTTCTTAAAAATGTTAAATATATATCTAAATTTTATTTTGTTTTAATTTTGTCCAAAAAATTTTCGATTTGAATCAAATATATCTCTAATAGTTAAATTTTATGAACTTTGCAACCGATTTAATAATAATGATAGAACTTTGTGTTTGACTTGTTTTTGTTAAAAGTTATTTTTGTGAAATTACCGTTAAATTGGTCTTGTATTTCTTGAAAAATTAATTATGAAGAATATATTTGATGTAAATAAAATACTTTTAGGATAAAATTAAAACAAAACAAAATTTAAGAATATTTTTAAAATTTCTAACAAATTTTAAGATAAAAAATATACTTTTTTTCTTTTTCCAATAACAATGCTATTATCATTATACATTTAAATTCCTTTCTTACATAATTATTTTAAGAATTTAATTTTAATATACCGTATCATTAGTATAAAGTAGTTTTAGAGATATTTATAATCACGTAATGCTAGGTTAACAAAAATAAATATTTTTTCATTAATTATGTAAATATAATCATAAAAAATAGATATGATTAATGGATTATGTAAAAGGTTTTACATTTCTTCTGCATCAAAATTAAACCTTTAACTTTTTGTTGTGTTCCTTATACCATCTGATAACAAAAAGATTCCTCATCACGTGCATAAAAAAAACAACAAATTATTTTGAGTATTTTAGCTTGTAACATGGTGTATGTTGAATATATGTGATCAGGTTTCTCAAAAAGGCTTGATAGGCATTACCTTAGTTTCTGATTGGTACTTGCCATACTCAAACAACAATTTGGATATTCTTGCTGCTCAACGCTCTTGATTTCTCGTTTGGATGGTAATAATGATTATTCCGGTGACTAATTATTTATTAGTTAAAAAAAATTATGAATTAATATATATAAATATATACAAATATACAATTAATTGATTTTCCGTATCCATGCATGCGGCATATTATATATATATATATATATGCATTTATGTCTTTTTCCCAATAAAAATTTTATATTTTTTACTATGATTCAAAATTTCTATAAACTTTTTTATTTATATGCTCAAAATTTCTATATTAGACTTATTATTTATGTACTTTGACATGTATCTATTTTATATGAAAACACGACACCTAAATTTATTTATATATTTTTACTACGCTATTTTTTACTAGATTATTATTAGTGTATTATTTTATAATAACATCTTTTTTTTTCAAATTGAAATATAAAATTATATACAGGATCATGGAACCAATAACAAGAGGAAAGTATCCAAGATCCATGGAGTATTATGTAGGGAGCCGTCTACCAAATTTCACCAAAGAGCAATCTAAGCAACTTATAGGTTCATTTGATTTTATTGGACTTACTTATTACACCTCAAATTATGCTGCTCATGTATCCCATCATAATAATAACACAGTCAAACCTACTTATGACGCGGGCAAACATGTCAATTTGACAAGTATGTACACATTTTCAAATAAATCTTTTGGTATATTAAAAAGTAAATATTCTTGAAACCGAAAATTCACCTTTTTTTTAATAACAGGTGAACAAAATGGGATACCAATTGGGCCCAAGGTATGTGTGTTCCGTTGTACAGTATAATTCAATTAATTAATTATTTTTACCAATACTAGTTTATGTTGATGTTCAAGTGTGAGGGGTTAGTTCCATATCTTTGACAGCAAGGAGAAGTGAGGAGTTTATAAGATGAGAGACTCATAAATTTGACACCTTAAGGTTTTGAGTTGGATGTGGTGTCTTCTCATCTTGTATTTTCTCACTTTGGTTCCTCCCTTAAAGTCTCTTCGACGGTTTTGGTTCCCACGGTGGCCCAAAAAGTGATATCAAGAGCTTTGGTTGTTTATTCTGTGCTGATTAAATGGAAGAAAATAATACACATGGGCCAAATATGATCAAATTGGATTCCAAAAATTACTCTATTTAGAAGACCCTCATGGAAGATATGCTGTACAGCAAGGACAACGTCTGATGATGAATGGAAGAAGTTGAACTGGAAAGCAGTTACTTTAATTAGGCAATGGCTAATGTGCAGAACAAAGCTTTCCTGATTAGGAAGTTGGTTAATATGAAATACACTGAAGCTAAATCAATGCCAGAGCACTTGAGTATTTTTCAGGAAACTGTGAATCAGTTGACGAATAATAAGATCACTCTGAGTAATGAGTTGCAAGCCTTGTTGTTGCTTAGTTCTCTACCTGATAGTTGGGAAGTTCTGGTTGTGACATTGACTAACTCAGCTCCAGACGGGAAGTTGACGTTGTCAATGATAAAAGAGAGCATGTTGAATGAAGAAGCCAGAAGAAAAGAACGGGGTTTGATCAATACCTCCTCCCAGTCAGAAGCACTTGTTTCAGAGTCACGGGGGAGAAGCCAGTTTAGAAAACCTCACAGTACTGACAGGTCAGAGAGCCGAGGCAAATCAAGAGGAAAGTCCAAGTCAGCACCGCCAAAGAAAGAGTTAAGTTTCACTTGTTATCATTGTGGCAAGCCGGGGCATATTAAGAGGAACTGCAGGTTCTTGAAAAGAGAACAGTCAAGGGGAAGAAATGAAGACAAAGGTAAAGAAAGT
>JASCZI010031168.1:8000-23000 GCA_036250425.1 Stylosanthes scabra
TTCAGGTTCGCTCGGGGCGATGAGGCCGACATTGGCAAGGCTTGGGAGATCAGGGCGGCCAAGCGCCATCAGGGGATGATGCACAACATCCGTGAGAAGGGAGCTCCCCATCATTGGATCCCTGATGACATCTTCCGACGCTATTTGGACTATTGGGACTCAGCGGATTATCAGGCGAAGCGGAGGGCCAACAAATTCAACCGCGCATCGAGCACTGGTGAATCACTACATACGGGGGGTCGACCAGTTATCCTGCCACTGCAAAGAAGATGGTACGTAATTTCTCTAACACTAAACAACTCATAGTATTCTTTATTTCGCAAAACTTTTCACTGCTAATTATCCGAGGGTTTTTTGATAGGCGACAAAGCTTGGGCACGTACCTTCGCAGAGTGAGGTATTTATACGGACCCACACCAGGAAAAAGGATCGCAGTCAGTTTGTCGATGAGGGATCCGAGTAGCAGATTGTGAGTGGTTAACTTTTGTTTACTAAATTAACTGTTCACATTTCTGTTTAATTTTCCACATATGTTACTTGGATAAATATTTCTGCTTTTTTCTTTCGCATACAGGAGCAACACAAGGGTGAGATAAAGCGCCTTGAGGACGAGCGTGCCGCTCGCATAGCTGCATGCAAACCAGCGGGCCCTCCCATAGATGAGGATGAAGTATGGGACAGGATCGCTGAAGCGAGGGTGGGTTTACGGAAAGGGTAAGGTACCAAAAAGGCCTGCGCCTCGGCTAGTAGATTCGGAAGACACCTCGACCTGCAGTGGACCTGACGCGAGGGAGCACATCACCTTGCTGAACAGGGAGATCCAGCAACAGGCGGAGGCGTACAAGCAGGAGATGGAAGCTTGGAAGAGGCGGTACGAGACTGACGTGACTCGCTTCCAGACCTCTCTTGACACACAGACGGCGGAGTTTGATCAGTGGAAGAGTACCGTTTCCCAGATGTACTCTTTCATGACGCAGATGCAGGGATCCTCCTCCTCCTCGATGCCTCCACCTCCGCCTCCACCGCCGTCGTCAGCTCCTCGCCCTCCTCGGCCCCCACTTGTTGTTACTGCTGGTGCACCTACTGCTACTGACTAGCACTTGGATGATGATGGGTCCTCTGCTGACGATGAGGACTATGATTAGTACCATTACTTAACTTTCTTCATAAAACACTTGCTTTACTTATTGTTTTATTTTGTTTTAACGTTCCTATTTGATTGTGACACTTACTTTCTTTGTAATAAATATGTTCTTTGTGACCTTTATTTTGGTTGCTGTAAAATAAATTGGGTTCTAGGTTGAGTTTCATAATTAAAACAGGTTCATATTATTCAAATTGAAAATCACATCAGGAATTAAAAATTAAATAAATAAATAAATGTGCCACCATTACCGACGGCTTAGCCGTCTCTAAATTACCTTCCATTTTATGGAAAGGCTGCATTTTACCAACGGCTTGGGCGTCGCTAATAGCAATACAGGAACACGTCTTTATCGACGGTCTCGACGTCACTAAAATTCAAGGAAAACTATTTATGGTAAGGGAATTGTATCGACGGCCAGGGCGTCGGTAAAATTGGAAAAAAAATTAATTTGGAGACACTAATATTAGCGACAGCTAAGGCGTCGCTATTATTATTTTATTAATATCGATGGTTCAAGGACCGTCGATAAAAATTAGCGACCCCAAGTTTTGTCACGGATTTTTGGCGACAGCTTAGCCGTCGCTAATAATGATTTGCGACGCCTGAGCCGTCAATAACGCCATCGCTATGAATCATCAATGTAGTAGTGTATCGAGGGAATTACCGGTGGATTTCCCACCAGTAATATTTTATTTTTAATTTTTTTTAAAACAAAATTTTGATGTTACCGTCGGATTTTAGGGGAGGGGGTAATTTCCACCGATAACGCTGGTGGGAATACATAAAATTGCCCACGGTTAGCGGCGAAAAAATGCACTGATAATTTTGGACCCAAATTCGCAAACGATAAATCCATCGATATGTGCAACGTTTTTTGTAATGATAGAACCAACACAATTTATTATTTATGACCAATCATTTTCAATCAATATTAAAAGTATTGGATAAATTTTACCGTCGATATATATATATATATATATATGGGATGTATCTAGTGAGAATGCAATTCTTATTTGAGAACATGAGAATGAATTTATAGCCATTAGATTTAAATTGATGGTTAAGATTAAACTCTCCACTGTATGAAGCAATAAATGCATTCACACCATCATTTTAATTAATGCATTCATTCTCTCTCCATCTTTATTGCTTTTTTTCTCTCTCTATTTTGAAAGCATACATATCTAATTTATAAAACTCTTATTAATTCATAACTTAAAATTAATTTTAAAAAATTTAATACAATACAACAAAACACAGTAAAATAAAATAGTTTTTTGGTGTCCTATTAAAATAAAGTAGTTAATTATATATTGTTTAATTATATATTATTTAAATTATTTAATTACTGTTACTTTTTGTATTAGTCGTACCTGGGTTTCAACTTTTCTTTTTAACTATATATATGAGTTTTAATTTTTATCAATTCATAAACTTAAAATTTAATTATTGTTTCTATTATATATTATTTAATTATTGTTACTATTATGTATTCTAATTAAATTAAAGATACAAATATATAATTAAACCAACGTATATTGTCACCAAAAAAAAACCAACGTATATGTAATGCATAACACTATGTGTAATTAATAATATAATTAAAAATATAATTAATTACTTTATGCTAATGTGTTTTATTATATTGTATTAATTAAGAATTTTTTAAGATTAATTTTAAGTTGATAATAAAATAAAAGTTTTACATTGAAAAGACCAGAATATGGTGACTTTAACTTCTTAGTTTGGTTTTGTTTTCCTTTTTCTTTCCTTTTAATTTATAGTAAAAAAAAAAAAGATATGTATGCTTTTAAAATAGAGAGAGAAAAAAAGCAATAAAGATGGAGAGAGAATAAATATATTAATTAAAATGATGGTGTGAATGTATTTATTGCTTTATATAGTGGAGAGTTTAATCTTAACCATCAATTTAAATCTAATGGCTATAAATTTATTCTCATGTTTTCAAATAAGAATTGCATTCTCACTATATATATATATATATGAGATAGTAAGAAACTACATAACTTGATAGCAGAATATGCATAGCTCAACTCAAAGGACATGCGTCCGAATCATGCCTTTCATAATTTACGAAATAAATATATAAAAATAGAGTATGTTGTATGTGCGGAAAGCTAGAGCACATATGAAGAATAGGGGTAGACAAGCGGGTTGTTGATTGGTTCTTACATGGGGTTCGGTCTAAACTGTTTGATTTTCACTATTGGGTTGATTTCGTCTGAAATTTGTTCGAAATTATCTATCCAAAATCCGTCTAAAATGTATCATAATAACTAGAAACTTGTTCGAAATTATTTATCCAAAATTTGTTGGAAAATTATTTGAAAAATATTTCGGACGGAATTATAGAAGAAATATAAATTAGCAACGAGGGTTTTTGAGACGAAAAATATTTGTTTGAATTTTGTCCCAAAATAAATATTTGTCTCTAATTTATTTGAAAATTATCTCAAATTTATCTCAAAATTCATTCGAAAACGATAAATTTCTAGTAATCTGATTTAGTGACTGATTTTGGTATATATCTAACATCACTTAATAATTAATTTATTAATTCGTTTAACAAAATGTTAAAAACTCAAATTTTGTATATGTAATAATAATTTAATGGTCAACTACAAATAAAACTTCGATATGTGATAAATTAATGCTTGGTATGCCAGACTTAGAAATACCGTGGAAATCAAACATCTACCACAATTGACACGACGATGAGATTTGGAATTTCGGATGCCTTATAAGAGGCACATTATGCTTTTTATCTTGTCCGTTCTCTCGATATTTTTACCCAGCATTATCCATATTACCTTTAGTTTTTGCTTTTTTTGAAATGTATTGAGGCATGCTTTTCTCTTTTCTTTTTCTTATTCTTCTCAAGACTTTTCATTTTCTACGTCGCCTCTGCATGTGACCCCTTTAATTTTTTCCTTAGTGCTCTTTGCTTTACTTTTTAAAACTCACTTTTAAAAGACATCGTACGTTAGCATTTGTTTGTTCCTTTTAATTAGAAAGAATGCATTCAATAATCATTGAGCTGGAGGATAGATGTTTTCCTGTTCAAGCCTCATCATGGATGGAGAAGTAGATAATATGACTAATGGGGAATGGGGACCCTCTTTTCTCTTGAAATCTCTAACTTAAATATTAAAGAATTGGAGAGTTAGATTAGAGGGAAAAAATCATTAAGTAAAGGAAATCTTTTGAGAGATATATATATAATGTTGAAATTGCATTGCGTGACCATATAACTAACTATCAACTCATAAATTATACACAATATATTACTTAGCTTTTGGTATTTCAAAATCAAAGATTTATGCTATTATTACTCTCATCCTTCAAATATGTTAAAATTAGTTTAGTCTTTGAAAATTGTTGTCGTCGCAATTTGATTCTTCAGTTTATCGATCTCTCCCATAATCTCGTTATCTTAATACTCAATATCATATGATTTTTTAGAAAAAAAATTAATGTACTAATGATATTAATGTTTACATTTTCAAAACTAATATGATACATGTTATACTGGAATAATGATAAATAGTCATAATAAAAAATTATCATATTTAATTTAATATCTATATAAATAACATTTATAAATATATATATTTATAACATCTAATATTATATATTTAATTTAATATTAATTTATAAAAAAAATTAAAATAAAAAATTTATGACTACCTATAATTTTAGCTAGAAAGTTATGACTATTAATTCTCAAGAATTTAGTTATTGATGTCACCCATACATATCTTTAAAATTGGTTTAGTTTTTTGTTTTCTTGTTGTCAAATATACAAAATAGCTGGATGCACATGGTTGGTACAAACTTGAGTCAAGGGAAGACTTTAAACAGCATATATGTGGGAGGAAATAATTAATGCCATTTAATAATAATAATTGTTCTTCTTTCCTCTAACATGTTGTTACGTTGAGAAGACATGAAGATGAAGCTGTCTCGCCATTCTACAAAGTTGAATCCTAGTAAGCTAGATGATAGAAACAAAATCAACTCACTCGAAATTATTAAAACCAACTATTGGCAAAAACACTATATAACATTATTCACCATGTAACAAACGGTAGCGCTAGCAGATGACCCCATTTCAGATTTTCATGCTATATCTTAATGAATAATTGAATATGTTAATGCTAAAGACAACAACTTCGAAACAAGAGGAATATATAATTGCTCACTTTATTATATGGTAGTAAAGGTTTTTGTTACACAATAATGGTTGGTAGAAGTATATATTATATCATTTTGTGCCTCTTTTTTCTATAGATTCTAAATGGATGACAACTTGGCCGCAACTATATGCTGACAGGTGTTTTATCATCACTTGTAAGTATTAACATTTTCAAGACATTAAAAACTTGACTTCATAGTACATATATAAACCATGAGAGTTTGATGCTAAAGTATAAATTTAATTTTAATACCCAGTATAAAATATTTTATATTATTATTTAATTACATTTGTTTTTTAATACCAACAAAAATTATATTTATTTTTTAGACGAGGATTATCATGAAATTACATTATTTATGTGAATTTTATATAGATTTTTTTTCTTTTATTTTATTCTTATACTAAATTATTTATTTTGGAGTTTAATAAGAATTAAAGTCAAAATTTCTAAACTTTTTTTTTCCTAAAAATAAGTTGATAGAATGAATTAATATAAATAGTTATATCAATATTCATATGGATAAATTAAATATTAAGAAATTAAGCACAAATATGTCTTGATTAATTAATTACACTCACACATAGAACTCACGTAAAGTGAGACTAGTCGTCCGATACATGCAAGCACATTTATACAGGTATGACGATATATGCATATACTCATATCTGCACAAAATTTTCTTTTGGGATAGCGTTGATGGGTGATAGCGAAATTATTGATATTTGATAGCTATATGTTGGACAACAATGAGTGTGCGAACAGTTTCCCCATGAACCGACATAAATTATACAAGTAACATATTTTACTAAATTAAAAAAAATAAAAAAAAAAAAAAAAAAAAAAACAATGGAGTCAAGTTTATGTACGTTCTGTCACCAAAAAAAAAAGTTTATGTATGTTCATCGAGCGTTGATTCTTCTTGAAATTTCTCCTGCCTAATGTTACATGTATAAATTTCTTTTTTAAAATTTAACTAAATTATTGGTCAAACTTCAATAGAGACCATTTTCGTCATTAAATATGTAATTTAATTAAACTTAGTTAAATAAAATATTTAATTACTTAAACCCATAATTCAAAATCCAAATTAAACCTAAAAATCTTAAATTCAAAATTCTAAACCTAGAATATAAACCTAAATATTAAGTCCTAACCCTAAATTCTAAACACACATTCATGTCAATATATAACGTCTACAAACATGTTATTATAGAAAGACATTAGTATGTCTATTATCTATTCTTTCAATTAAACACAACAACAACAATGATAATAATAAACATGAGATTATTTAAGATGATAATAAATGTTATCTAAGGACAAGCTAGCTATACCACTGAGAAAAAGAGCTTTCAGAATCTCAGGGAAGCAAGGAGAATAGATAGAGTGAATGAAAACAGAAAATAAACTTACTTGAGATTAAAGCATGAAACGACGGTAATAACAACAGAGCTAATTAAGAGTCACAACTCACAACACCTAATTAAGAATAAACTTACCTGAGGCAACTATTCCTAACTGCCAATAACAGAAATCACAATAGCTAGTCCTAGCTAGCACTAACAGAATTTAACAAACTATTCTGTTACAATTGACTTTAACAGACTCTAACAACCTGAAGCTCCCAGCCAGCTTCCTTCACCATATTAACTCAAGGTCGTTATTGAGTTAGTTTAACGATCCCCATAATGATAATTATGTTTTAGTTTCTTTAAAATCCTCATCTTTTCAACATATATATATATATTCATTTCATAGACTTGTTCTCTATCTCTGCGTCATATGAAACCCAATTTTCTTAGCTTCTTACTCAAAGATACCAAAGATAAAATAGAACGAAAAATTATATTATTTGCATGTCAAAATTCACCCATCAATCAATCATTAATATAAAATATATGTTGAAATATAAAATATATATTAAAAATGACTTAAATAATACATATATCATAAATAAAATTTAATAGCTGATTTTATTATTGAATTTTAATGTGTAAATAATATTTTTTAGAATAAAAGGCATGTGTGGATGTTTGGTCTAGTTTTTAATATTAATTATTTTTTAAATTTTAAATTTTAAACTTTTCAAAAAAATAATAATAAAAATAGTTAATGTTAACTAATTAAATTTAATTACTTGTCATTTTCACTCCAAGACATTATTACTTTTTAAAGTTTAAATTAATTGTGAGAGACACAAATAATTATTAGATCTTTAACAAGCTTCTCACAATATTTTTTATTTTGGATTTTTGTAAAAAAATTTTAAAAATTCTCTTTTATTTATGTTATGTTAAAATTATTTCTTTTAGAGTTTAATAAAAATCAAATTCTAGATATTTTGGTCATATATTATTATAATATCACTTCTAAAACTTAAAGCGATGAAAAGAGATATATGGATAATTATATATGTAATATTTCATAATAATTTTATTTATATATTAAAATCAGCCACTAAAATCAGTTATCAGTGTATAATACACATTTAAATATAAAATATACATTAAAAATAAATTAAATTATATATATTTTATATTTCAATATGTATTATATACTGATGATTTATTTTGATAATTAATTTTGATATATATCTTGTCACCCGAATTTTGATATATATCTAAAATAATCCAATATTTTGATATATCTGTATATTTGGTAATGGTATGTCTTTGTTTTGTGGTGCTTATTCTGTGAGAGCCTTTGATTAATTGATTAGTCTTAGTCAGTCTTAGACTCTTAGTACGTGAGAAAATTATGGTATGCATTATGTATTGCATGATTCTCTTTTTAGACGATAGTTTTCATCTTTATTTAATTCTTAAAAACTAAAAAAAAACTAATTTAATTAATGTCTTTTTATTAGTATAAAATGAACTTTTTATTATATTTGATTATAACAGATTTTATTTGTCCAAATTTAAATTATTACCTAATTAAATACTCGCTACTAATAAATCATAAAAATTCTTTATCGTCACAGTCATAAAGACTTCTCCTCACAATGATAAAACTATTCTTTTGAGGAGGAAAGAAACGTATTATATTTCCATATCGTGGGTTAATTTACTCAAAGTATTCTATTTGATTTAAAGGGGTTTTGTTTTTTCCCGTAAAACCAGAGTACAAAGAAAAGAAAAGGTTGAGAATAAGCCTTATTGACGTTTCAAAAGCGAAAGTTATGTTAAGCATTTCCACCAAGACCAATCGGAACGGGACATTAATTAGTCACAAAGCATAGCGAATTTTGAACCGTCACCTAAAATATAAAAACCAACTTATTTTCACCAAGTTAAATCAAATTTTTTAATATGTCATGCATTATTTTATATATATATTATATAATAATTTTTAATTATACAAAATATTAAAATAAATATTAAATTTTAATTGTTTAATATAAATATTTAATAAATTTAAAAGTAATAATTTTAATGTAAAAAATTTTTGTTAATATCTTTTAATATATACAGTAAAATTATTTTTTAATATATATATTAATGTCTATAATATTAAAAGTATTAATTTTTTAAATATAAACATTAGAATTATTAAAAAAAAATTAATATATACATTAACAAAATTATTTTAACTTGTTAGACATTTATATTAAATAATTGAAATCTAATGTTTATTTTAGTACTTTGTATAATTAAAAATACTGAGTTATTGAACCCCAGATATAATACATCGTTATATATAATATATATAAACAAAATGCATGACATATCATAAAAATTGGCTTTGATTTCGTCATAGTGAAGTTGGTGTTTATTTTTCAAGTCATGGATTTAAAACTCACATATTACGTAGCAAAATGGTGGTAGTTTGGTAAATAATTTAAAAATAATGGCATTTTGAAAATAAAAAATTAAAGAGTGGCAATCAAGTAAATTAATTTTTTTTCAGTTTCAACATATTTAATTAAAAGTACAAAATAGTTTATAAAATCATTTTTGATTAATTAATTTTACTATATATTTCTTCATTTTCTTTAACTGTTTAGTAATATTTCTCTCATTCACTTTTTTTTATAAATCGTATTATTGAACAAGGAGATAACTGACAAAAGTTTAACATTATTTTAAGAAAAATAAAATTTAACATTGCATAAATTTTTATATAAATAATTATTTACAAATAAAAAAATTAAAGTTTAGAATAATAAACAATAATTGTGAATGCTCGTAACTGCAAAATTAAATATGTTGTAATGAAGACCCTTTATATACAAACGCTGGCCTTAGCTACCAATCCAGTTCCAAAGGCTAGTCCAAAAATATGGGGAGTTCCAATATTCACTACCTTCGCATTATTGTTTTATCATTTCTTCTCTTCATCTTCTTGCTGCCAGAAGCTGTCCACGGCAGCAAAAAGGTATCACTAATAATAATTTGTTTGTTTTAATTTGCTGTCCATGGCAGCTCTTATTTTGCTAAAATCTTTGGATTGTTATTAAACTCTGTTTTGCAGTGCTACATTGTGTATTTGGGAGCACATTCTCATGGCCCAAGACCTACCTCTTTTGACATGGAAGCCGCCACATCTTCTCATTATGATTTGCTAAGTTCTGTTCTGGGAAGGTTTGAAAATATGGGTTTAATTTTGCTTAACTTTTAGCATTATAAAGTGCATACTCCTCCTGCAACTAATTAGTATGTGCATGACAAAACTTTTTATGGAGATTCTTTAATTGTAATCATGTGTGTAATGCACCACCACTTTCATTAAATGACACTATTAAGATTTTGGAAAAAAATTGGGAGTTACTTATGAAGCCATATTTTTTTTTTTTGTTTTTCTTAATACATTTGTTTTATTATTTTATATTTTTTAATTATTACTTAAATAAAATATTTAATCTAAATGTTATAAAATATAATTATATATAGAGAAATTCTCTATGACCAGCAAAATTAATTTATTATAACCATCAAATATAACTAGCAATATATTTACATGTAATAAGTCTAAAAATATGTGTGCAAAATATATATAATATGGATACAATATTTAAAAAAATATGTGTGCAAAATATAATAAGTATGGATGTAAAATGAAAAAAATGATTGTATAAACTATTTAAATTATGGATGCAAAATATATCCTAATTATATACTGGTTAAAAATTAATAAATTCTGTTGGCCATGTTTTTCTTATATATACATACACCCCATGTGCAATATTTTCAATGATTAAAGGTGACTTTGTATATAAAAAGTAGATATATACTCATCATATTTTATTCATTATAAACATATAACAGTTTTTATTGATTAGTATTGATGATTTCTTGGCTACCTTGACCATCATAAGACAAGTCATGGCAGCTTGCATCATTCTAAAAGTTTAAAACTTCAATGATTAGTAATTTAGTATATAATAAATTGATTAAGGTACTAATTAGTATATTAATAACATTAAGTCATTAACGGTGTAAAAGAGTTTAAATTATTATTTGTCAAGCTATTGGAGCCTAAAAAGTACCAGTAACAGATTAAATATGGTTGAACATTATTGATTGACAGCCATGAGAAAGCGGAAAAGGCAATGATATACTCCTACAATAAGCACATCAATGGCTTTGCTGCGATGCTTGAAGAGGAAGAAGCAGCTCAAATAGCAAGTGAGAAAACATCCACTTCCATGTGTTAATTAACATATCTTCAAATAGTGTTTTCACTTTTCAACTTACTTTGAAGTATATATATATATATATATATATATATATATAATAGAAAATAATAACGTACCCAGTCACCATCACTCTCAATAATAATTATTCCAAATAAAATCTAAAAAAGAAGAAGGTGACACACAATAACACTTATTTTGGACCAAAGAGATTATTTGAAATAATTGAAAATTGAGAGAAGTTGTACGTGTTTGGGTGGGACAGAAAAGCCGAATGTGGTGTCGGTGTTCTTGAGCAAAGAGCGCAAACCTCAAACAACAAGATCATGGGAATTTCTTGGACTAAGAACAAATGCGAAGAACACAGCATGGCAAAAGGGTAGATATGGTGAAAATACAATCATCGCCAATATTGACACAGGTACTTAATTACCAATGCATGCAAGTTCTTAAAAGATGTATAAAAGCTGAATGTAACATACATGCATAACCAAATTGTTGAAATGAACAGGGGTTTGGCCGGAGTCGAAAAGCTTCCGGGACGGAGGATATGGCCCCATCCCTTCCAAATGGCGCGGCGGTAATGTCTGTCAACTAGATAGAGTTCCTACTTCCGCCAAAAATCTTTGCAACAGGTTAATTTTTATTATTGTTTTATTTTCTTTTAGAAAATATTATATGTACTACTTTTATGAATATCTTCTTTGTATATTTTTATTTTAGCATTAAAAATAATTGATAAAAACTAAAAGAATACAAAAGCGCTTTTTTTGTATACAAAAGTTGCTGTTGCCCAGTTTTGTTGCAGTGAGCTATATATATACACAAAAAATGGTGGGAACATCATTCTTCTTTCTTTTATGTTTCTCTGTTCTATTAAAATTAGCATTTTACTATAAATTTATTTAACATGGTCAATGACTATGGTTAGAATAATTTGTGTATAAATATGATAATTGGAATATCAAATCATTTAAAAGTGGAAAAGCTTATGTTGGCAGGGATCATCCCACCTATTAATTAAAGTTTTTTTTTTTTTTTTTTAATTTCAAGCTAAAAATAATACAAAATAATAATGGGATATACTATATACTTCTTATTTTTAATTGAGAGTTTAAAAATGCAAAGCATCCTTCATCTCATGAGCTAATTTTTAGGATTAACTTAAGTTTACCTAACAGGTCTAAGATCTTAAAAATAATTTATCACATTAATATTGTTTTTTAAATTTTATCTTGTAATACGTATATAATTTCACCGGTTTGACTATAGAAAACTGTTTTGTTAAATAATTAAAAATCGAGTTTTTTAATGTAGTTATTGAGTGAAAAACGTTAATAAATATTCTTAACGAAACTTTAATTGAATTTAAAACAAAATTGGTAACCTTAGTTTAATAACATAAGTAGTTATAATTTTTTTGTTTTAGTTTATTTTTATTTATGAATTATTATTTAATTAAATACATAATATAAAGAATTTAATTTTCATGCATCGTTTGTGTAAAATAATTTTACACATATATCCAATCAGGTGTTATCATGTTATTAAAAGTAATTAATTTTCAAATTTACTACTTCTAAAATAAAAAAATGTATGAATTTAATTGGATGACTATATCATTACATTAAAATTAAACTCTAATGTATTAAAAAATTAGCCACCATATATTTATACATGAATATATATATAATTTCATCAATTTTTAATATGTATTTTATAATAATTAATTTTAATGATTGATTTTGATATATAAATAGAATAATAAAAGAAAGTAGCTCTACAGTATTTTTATGTCATGAATAGTAAGGGAGACTAAAAAGTGCTCCTCTTTTCTCCTAGGAGTTAGGGAAAAACTTTGATCTTTATTATAGTGGTACGCATTTAATTAATTAAAATAAAATAAATTAATATAATTATTAAATAAAATGTATTTTCTGTGTAATTTTTTAAAAAATCACTAATAAAAATTAATAATATGTGGTATTTATAAATTTTTATTATTTGGTTGGAAAAGTTAGATAGTATTAATTTAAACTTACAGTTAAGCAAGAAAAAATATTAATCATCTAAATTTTTTCTTTAAAATATACAATATCCGCGTATTGCTATTACATTTCTACTGATAATATTTATTCTTGTAATAATCCAAAAAAAGTTGTAGAAGTGAATGAAAATTTCCCTTATCATCACCCTAAATATATAAATGAATTCTTTGAGGAAAAAATATATATGAATTTGTAACACATAGACATATATATGTATGCCATGAAATGAAGGATTTACCTGTGATGGTCCGGCAGGAAGCTTATTGGAGCAAGATTTTTCAGCAAAAATTTTGAGGCAAGTAACGGAATGGTAAAGTCAGAGGAGCGTACAGCGCGTGACTTACAGGGGCATGGGACCCACACTCTATCAACCGCGGGGGGAGATTTTGTGCCAGGAGCACATGTGTTTGCAGTTGGTAACGGCACCGCAAAGGGTGGGTCCCCCAAGGCCAGGCTTGTAGCGTACAAGGTGTGTTGGTCAAGAATAGACGAAAACAGTTGCCACGAAGGTGATATAATTGATGCAGTTGACCATGCCATCAACGACGGCGTTGATATCATCAATCTCTCTGTTGGTGGCCGACGGGGCGTCACCTCTTATGATATATTCACCGATGGGGTGTCCTTAGCGGCTTTCCATGCAATGTCTAACAACGTTCTTTGCGTTGCATCTGCTGGCAATGATGGACCTGATCCCGGCACTGTTTCCAATGGGGCTCCTTGGATATTCACTATTGGTGCAAGCACCATTGACAGAGACTTCACCAGTACCCTTACTTTCAGTGACGGAACCAAAATCATAGTACATATGCATCATCATCATCTACTTGTTATTTATACATGCTTTCCCAATTAATTTTTTAAAAATATTCCTATAATAATAATAATAATAATAATAATAATAATAATAATAATAATAATAATAATAATAATAATAAAAATAAATGAGTTTAATTTTAATGTTTACTTTTCCAGCTTTTATTCAATCATATTTAAATTATTTTTCAATAAAGAATTATTCATTTTTATATTATTAATGTGATGATACACTACTGTTAGTTATATATATGTAAAACTATACAAATTAAATATTTTCTGAAATTTGATTAAATTCATCCTGTATGACTTATTTTGATACTTCTATAGAGAGATTTGTGTTTAACTAAGTATTTAAAAAAGGTGTTTATTAATATTATAGTTTACTAAATACAATAGTAATAGTAATAGTAATGCTTAATATATATCATATCATTAAAAATATAAAAATAAAGGAATTAAAGTGAATAGACGATTGTAATTTGCTTTGATAATTAATTATTTATTATCATATGAGATGTTTTATGGAAAATTTTTAAAAATAAATTAAATAAATTTTTTATTTTCAAAAAAAAATAAACATAACTTTAAATACCGAAAATCATTTTTTTTGGACATTACACTTAGTTTGCCCATTTATTTGGCTAAGAAGCATATTAGCCATAGCCTATTAATATGACTAATATTCTTCTTAGCCAAATAAATGGGCGAATTAGGGTGTATTTCTTGTCATGAATATCAATTTAGCCTATTAATAAGGCAAGTTATTTCATTAAACTAATTGGGTTTCAAAATCATCCAGATACACCAATCAATTATTTCATTATGAATTGACGAGACAAAATACTTCATGTTGTATAAGATATCAATTTTATACAAAATATTTATCATATTTATAGAATTTTTTTAAAAAAAAATTATTACCTTTTTACCTAACTAATGCATATATAATGATTCATCACATATTGACATTACAAATCATATATTTTTTACTATACTTACTACTATTTTTATCTTTATATTATACGTGAATCAACTACCCAATAAATGTAATACATATTATAGTTCATGTAATATTAAATCTTATAATCACAAAAAAAATATTTTTAAGTCTCAAGTATGTATATAAAATAT
>JASCZI010031170.1:5511-20869 GCA_036250425.1 Stylosanthes scabra
TTCTAGCTAGACCTAATTGATTATGTGATTTAATTCCCAGCTAGCATAAACTAATAGATCTCTCAATCTAATTAATCTAGCCCTAGACAAGTTAAGAACACCTCTCAGTGATTCTAAACTATTGGGATGAAGAATAGAAAATTAAATCATGCATTGAAAATAAGTGAAAATACCTCAATGAATTTATAAACGAATGTACATAGTGACTACCTCATGTCGGGTGAATAGAGCTCCTCACCCTTAACAATGGAGTAGTTTAGCCTTGCATAATGAAAACTAGATCTAAGAATAATGGAAAACGTCTATGCTGAGATATGAGATCTAAGATGCTAACCCTGGTCGTTAGTTTCTCTTTTTATAACTAGCTTAACTATCCTAAAAATTAGTTATCAATCAAATCAAATCTAATCCTATCTTATCTTAATCTAATCTTATCTTAATCTTATCTTCTATCTTTACAAAGCTTATCTTTTTCTCTTAATCTTCAATCAGTTATCAATCAAATCAAATCTAATCCTATCTTATCTTAATCTTATCTTCTATCTTTACAAAGCTTATCTTTTCCTCTTAATCTTCAATCAATCTTCTCTTGATTCTTCCAATTATACCCTTGATTAATGAACGGAATTAATGCTCAAACGGTCTTGGATTTGGAATGGAATTGGTGAATTGTTGAAATTGATGTTTTGCTCCCACGTTATACGTGTAGCTCCCACGTATAATGTGGGGTTACTGCCTGAAGTCCCTTGCACGTTGAATTGCCCACGTTATACATGGGGGAGCTCACGTATCCAATTTGTTATATTACTCACGTTGTACGTGAATGCCTCACGTACTATGTGTAGCTTCTGTCTCAATTCTTCAATTTCTTACGTTATACGTGAGGGAATGGCGTACTACGTGGAGTCTCTGGACTTTTCTTCATCTTCTTTGCTTCAATCTCTCTTCAAATGATATTCAATCACCTAAAACTCTTAGTGAATTTCTATAAAACACAAACACATCTCAAAGAACATCAAGTTTGTTTGATTGATTAATTAATAACCTTAATTCACAAAGAATATCATAATAATAAAGAGAAATTGAGACTAAAAACAACCTAAGATGCATACACATCAATAACATTTGCTTCTTGACTTGGTTCCGAGGCTTGGTTTTGTTGCACAAAGCTTACAAGTTATACGTGTAGTAACACGTATAACATGGGCTTCTAATTTTGCTCCTGGAGCTTAAAAATTGAAGATAATTCATCCATGTTATACGTGTATATCACACGTATAACATGGAGGAATTGATCATGTTCCAGGCTCCATGTTATACGTGTGATATACACGTATAACATGGGCCTTCTCAAGTTTCTTTTCTTAACTTCTCTTCACTCCTCTTGGCTTTCCTTTAAGTCCTTTGCTTCAATTCTCTCTTTTGTGACCTTAGATACCTAAAATCCTTATGAAATTCTCTATAAACATAAGCAAAACTCAAAAGACATAAAGTTTGTTTGATTGATAAGTTAAGAGTAACAAATCACAATAGTATTTACAATAATCAAGAGAAATTGAAGTTAAAACCAACCAAAGATGCCAATGCATCACAACACCAAACTTAATATTTTGCTTGTCCTCAAGCAAAGCAAGAATCATAAAAGGTTTAAAGTTCAATTTTTCTTGCTCTATTGAGGTCTGATGATTCCCATATGTTATCCCTCTGCTTCCTCAAGTTTAAGGGTATAAGCTCCTCAAGTTTTCTTTTCAGATGTTATTATGAGATTCTTCCTCTGGTATTCTTTAGTTTGAAGTCAGTTCCTTGTAATTCTTTTCTTCTTTAGGGATTTTTCTTGTTAATTTGACTTTTAATGCTCTGTTTCAAGGCGGTTTTTCAGATTAGGTGTTGAATCGATAATCCTGAACCGATTGGTTCAAGTTATCAAGGGACAAGGCACCCCTCGGATTTACTTTCCCAAGTCTCTCTCCTTGAAATAGAAGCATCACGAGCATATAACTTGGGAGAAACTCTTTTGAGTTTTCCTTTTGATTTGTATCCCAGTTATTGATACTCAAAGCCTTACTTCTTTATATGCTTCCCCTTTTTCTTTTTCTTTTCTCTCTTTGATATATTCTTGCTGACTTCAAACACTTTTAATTCTTATGAAGTGTTCTTGGTGCGGGTCTCGAGACTAGTCCGGAAAAGTGGAGTTTCGTTGCAGATAGCTCCGAACTGATATCAAGGGAACTATGCCAAATTTTGTTAAAAAGGTGTCACAGAGATGCAACCAAGTTTGAAAATACCGAGTATTGGACTCGGGTCATTCTCCCTAGGAAGCAGAAACAGAGGTTTGTTTTTTATTGAGAAAATATCGGGGTTGGTTGCAGTTTGTTATTGAGAACAGAGCGCAATAAAACAGATTAAAATGGCAGTAGATTAAAGAGTCACCAGCTATGGGTTGAAATACTGTACGTCCCTATGAGCACTGCCGATCCCAGATTGGATGGACTGTCACCTAAAGGAAACTAACCAGCACAGGATGGCAGAGTTATCCCCTATCCGAATGTCCTAGGCATACACAACAGCGAGGGACCTAGGTCTCGACAGAACTCAAGTAAATCCCGCGTCACCAGGAAGAACTCACCAGTAGTGCACTTTGCACCGAATTGAGTCTGTCTCATTTAAGGTCCCCATACTGCTGGCAGGGGCGTAGCGTTAACGGCATCGAAATTAACTTCGTTCCTCCCATCCGTTGCCCTTAGGGATCGGCAACTAAGATTATTTGCACATTTCACCCCATAGCCGAGTCACTATGGTCACTACTCGTTACGTACGGAAATCATAATTGCGAAATTTAAACGGGCAGCATAACAGTAAGACATAGTAAAAATAAACGGGCAGAATAACGACAGAAACATTGAATAATTTGAAAGTAAAATCGACAGAGTAACAACATGCAAAACAGAAAATAAAAGCAGTAAATTGTTTGGCTAGTGAAAATGGACAAAGAAAACTAATGGAACCCTAAACTAAACTAAGGAAATGGTGATTTGGGCTCCCCTAAAATGGTGAAGGCTTCCTCTATTTATAGGCACAAATCTGGCCATTGATGCGTTCGTATAGGCCCTTTTGGTGCATACGCCTATGGTCCGGTTCCAGCTAGGACGTGATGCCCAAGGCATGGCAATGCGTACGCATAGGCTCCTTTGGTGCGTACGCATAGGCTCTGGATTTGGCCTTCAAGCTTTTCTTTGCGATCTTCTCGTTCCTCGCGCTCTCTTTAGCCACTTTCGCTCCGAACTTTGCTTGTTAAAGCCTGAAACACTTGAACGCACACATCAAGGCATTGTGCGTATCAATTAGTCAATTTATTAGATAATTACATCAAAATGGGGTTTATCAGTTCTCATAATACTTCTCTAAGAAGAAACTCAAAAGGAATTCATTTCCTTGTACAATGAAGATTTTAATGAATTTTTCAATCATATCAGAGAATATAGAAATCATGCATCTTTGAAAGGTAGCAGGGGCATTACATAAACCAAAAGGCATTGTACGATAAGCAAAAATACCAAACGGGCATGTAAATGCTATTTTCTCTTGGTTAGCTGGATCAACCGCAATTTGGTTATAACCCGAGTAACCATGATGAAAACAGTAGAAAGCATGCCCGGCTAACCTCAAGCATTTGATCGATGAATGGCAGTGGGAAGTGATCCTTCGTTGTTGCTTGATTGAGCTTTCTGTAATCTATGCACATTCTCCACCCAGTGACTGTCCTCTAGGAATTAATTCATTCTTCTCATTGGGAATAACAATGATTCCTCCCTTGTTTGGCACTACTTGGACAGGGCTCACCCATGAACTATCTGAGATGGGATATATGATTCCCGCATCCTAGAGCTTCATGAATTCCTTGTAGACCACCTCTTTCATTGTTGGATTCAACCTTCTTTGAGCTTACACAACAAGTTTTGAGTTGTCTTCCAAAAGGATTTTGTGCATGCACATTGTTAGGCTAATTCCTTTGAAGTCACTGAACTTCCACCCAAGTGCTGTTTTATGTTCTTTCAACACATTGAGTAAACCAACCTCTTCCACATGAGTCAGTGAAGAAATAATGATGGCTGGAAGAGTTTTTTCATCATCAAGAAAAGCATATTTCAATGTGGGGGGAAGTAGCTTGAGCTCTAATTTGGATGGCTTGTCTTCAACAATCTTTTTAGGACTTGTTGGATGAGAGGAATTATAGTCTTCGATTTCTTCTTCTTTGAGGTCATCATGAGGGATTTCTTCCTTTGCTTTGCTGGATATTTCTTCCTCAACAATTTCTTATATTAAGGAATCAATAGCACCAACATTGAAGATTACTTTTTCATCATGCACTCTCAATGTTAACTCCCCTACTTCCATATCTATTAAAGCACGCCCCATGGCAAGGAAAGGTCTTCCTAGGATCAATGAAGAAGAATCATCTTCTTCCATATCAAGTATGATGAAATCTGCAGGAAGTATGAATTTCCCAACCTTGACAAGTAAATTTTCAACCATTCCATGAGGGAGTTTAATGGATTTGTCAGCAAGTTGAAGAGACATTCTTGTTGGTTTTGCCTCTGTGAATTGTAATCGTTGCATCATGGAGAGAGACATGAGGTTAATTCTTGCTCCCAAATCACAGAGAGCTCTTCCAATTGTAAAATCACCAATAGTGCATGGTATTAAGAAGCTCCCAGGGTCCTTCAATTTTTGAGGGAGTTTCCATTGAATTATTGCACTACATTCCTTAGTAAGTACCACTATTTCATTCCCATTAAAAGCCCTCTTCCTAGAAAGAAGTTCCTTCATGAATTTTGCATAAAGTGGTATTTGCTACAAAGCTTCAGCAAAATGAATGTTGATTTATAACTTCTTGAACATCTCTAAGAACTTAGAGAATTGCTTGTCTTTGTTCTCTGCCTTCAACCTTTGAGGATATGGAACTTTTGGAATTGAGGTTGTTGGCTTCTCCTTCTCTTTTTCCTTCTTGGACAGAATAGGTGAAGTTGGCTCTTCTTGTTGTTGTGGCTGGGATATGGATGAGAAGAGTCTTCAGCTGGCTCTTCAGCTAAAACTTGCATGTTTCCCAGCTTGCTATTGAGAAAATTAATTTGCTGTGATAATGCTTTGTTCTGGGCCGCCAATGTGTCTAAAGTATCAACTTTATTAACTCCTCTCTTCATATTTCCTCTCTCAGAAGGAGATGAGTACATGTATTGATTATTGGATACTAATTCAATTAGATCCAAGGCTTCATTGGTTGTCTTTGTGTGAAGAGAACATCCGGCAGAAGAGTCTATTAAAGTTCTTGAGTTCAATGTTAACCCATCATAAAAGGTTTGCAGTTGTAACCATGCTAGGAACAAATTATTGGGGCACCTCCTTAACATCTCTTTGTATCTCTCCCAAGCTTCATAGAGAATTTCTCCATCCTTCTGTGCAAAGGCTTGGATGTCATGCCTCAATTTAGCTAGCTTCTGTGGTGGAAAGAACTTGGTTAGGAATTTGTTCACCAAGCCTTCCCAAGTTGTGATGCTTCCTTGAGGTTGAACTTATAGCCACTGCTTAGATCTATCCCTTAGAGAGAATGGAAAGAGCCTCAGTTTAATTGCTTCAGAAGACACTCCATTGAATTTGAGAGTATCACATAGCTGCAGAAAATTAGCTATGTGGAGATTAGGATCATCTTGGTAGCTTCCACTAAATTAATCTTGTTGCACCAATTGGATAAGGGATGGCTTGAGTTCGAAATTATTAGCTTGAATTGTTGGCCTCAAGATGGTGCTGCCACATCCTTCAGAAGTAGGACTAATGTACTACCCAAGTATAATTCTTTGATTTTGTTCTTCAGGGATTGGAATTTCATTGTTATTGGCTGTTGATGCGCGCGACCTTGTCAGGGCCGCGGTCCAAATTTAGTTTAAAAGTGTCACAGAGGTGCAACCAAGTTTGAAAATACAGAGTACTAGACTCGAGTCGTTCTCCCTAGGAAGCAGAAACAGAGGTTTGTTTTCAATTGAGAAAATATCGGGGTTGCTTGCAGTTTGTTGTTGAGAGTAGAGCGCACGAAAACAGATTAAAATAGCAGTGGATTAAAAAGTGCCCGGCCATGGGTTGAAATACTGTATGTCCCTATGAACACTACCAATCCCAGATTGGATGGACTGTCACCTAAAGGAAACTAACCACCCCAGGGTGGCGGAGTTAACCCCTATCGGAATGTCCTGGGCATACACAACAGTGGGGGACCTAGGTCTCAACAGAACTCGAGTAAATCCCGTGTCACTAGGAAGAACTCACCAGTAGTGCACTTTGCACCGAATTGTGTCTGTATCATTTAAGGTCCCCATACTATTAACACAGGCGTAGCGTTAACGGCATTGAAATTAACTCCGTTCCTCCCATCCGTTGCCCTTAGGGATTGATAGCTAAGATCATTCACACATTTCACCCCATAGTCGAGTCACTATGGTCACTACTCGCTACGAATAGAAATCATAATATCGGAATTTAAACAGGCAGCATAACGGTAAGACATGATAGCAAAATAACAAAAAACAAATGGATAGAATAACGGCAGTAAAACTGAATAATTCGAAATTAAAGTCAGCAGAGTAACAGCATACAAAAAAGATAATAAAAACAATAAAATGTTTGACTAGTGAAAATGGACAAAAGCTAATGGAACCCTAAACTAAACTAAAAGAATGGTGGTTTGGGCTTTGTTCAAAATGGTGAAGGCTTCCTCTATTTATAGCCACAAATCTGGCGATTGGTGCGTACGCATAGGCCTCTCAGGTGCGTACGCATATGGTCCGGTTCCAGCTAGGACGTGATGCCCAAGTCATGGCAATTCGTACGCATTGGCTCCTTTGGTGCATACGCATAGGCTCTGGATTTGGCCTTTAAGCTTTTCTTTGCGATCTTCTCGTTCCTCGCGCTCTCTTTAGCCACTTCCGCTCCGAACTTTTCCTGTTAAAGCTTGAAATACTTGAATGCACACATCAAGGCATCGTGCGGAACGAGAAACAATTTAAAACATAGGAAAATTTGGCTAAAATAGCAGATAATTACATTTACAGCCCTAAGGAACGATTTAACGCAAACATGCTTGTTTTTTCATGTATTTAAGTGGTGAAAGGTTGACAATTAGTCAATTTGTGATATGAAATAATCCATCGAAATGGGGTTTATCAACCTCCCCACACTTAAACGTTGGCATGTCCTCATGCCCAATTAAATCAAATATAGAGGACACTACACCAAAGCTATGATGAAAGTATATCTGTGGAAATAGAAGGAAATCAAAATTGTGCAAAGGAATTTGCAAAGAACATTACAGCAAATGTTAACCCCACAAAACAGTTAGGCTCATAGAAAGGTAATTGATTTATACGGCATAAAAGATCGCAAATCACATAATCGAGGAGCAAGAACCTTACCTGGTCGTGTTTTCGCTCAATCACTCTAGTGTATCGGGTCAGAGAAGGCTCTCAGTTCCTATCCAATTTCTGTTTTTCTTGACTTGCCCTTCATCTCATCAATCAATATTGTAGTATATACCTGTGTAATCATCAAAAGGTCTTTCGAGGGTTGTAACAAGGCTAAGGTGAGGGTTCGGAAGTATTATTTGGTAAGATGAGCTAAACTTGAATGCTTTGATTAATCCAGAATGCACCTAACCTCTTATTCCTCACTCTTATTCCCAAAACTCATAGTTCTACATGATATGCATTTCTTCTTTCTTTTGAATAGCAGATGCACTTATTTCTAGTTTTCGTAGCTTCGCTACTTGGGATGGCAAAGTTTTCTTTTGACAACATTCTTTTGTATTTTCTTCTCTTTGCCATCCCTTTTTATTTTTGAACAAATGCCCTATTTTGCTTTTCATGCATACATGTGTCCCAAATGCCCTTGGATGTTTCTTTTGAAGATCCCTTTTTTATCCTCTCAAAATATTTCTTCTTGATCCCCTCACTTTTCTTCTCTCAGCAAAAATAAACCACCACTAAATCCTAGATTAATCAAAGATCAAGTAGGGTTAGATCATGGTTTTTCTCTTTTGAGGCTTATGATGTGCTCAATTCAGAACAAAAGGGTTTCAAGGCTCAAAGTTGGGTGCAAGGGATAAATGTAAAGGGTAAGGCTTATTTGGCTTGTGGGCTAAACACAAAGAAAGCCTTAATCATATGAATACACAAAGTACATACAACAATAGACATAGAGAATTAGGCAAGTCAAAATTCACAGTCATAGGAAAGGAATTAACACACATGAAAGGAAATAAGTTGTCCAAAGAACCACACTGTTAAGCTCAAAAGCTCTCTAGGTTTGTGTGTTCATTCCTTTCATCTATGATTGGATGCTTTTATGAAGTGTAAAAATCAGTTTCAGAAAGAATTTTCAAAAATTTTAACTAGGTGGGGTCCCCCAAAAGAAAGCAACAGTTTTTAGAAATCCTAATATTTAATAGCAAATATTCACATCAAGAAAAGTCAAGAAAGTTAAATACTATCAGGTTCTACAAAAAGCAAATGCAAACAAATATATATAAAGAACTTAGGTAATAGATTAGTAAGGGTCGAAAAGGAGATTGGAAAATTTGACCCTTTTTAATCCTTGTCCTGTCCATATGCTATGCCCTCCTCCCCACACTTGAAAATTGCACGGTCCTCTTGTGCAAATGGGGAGTGGCAAGGCACCTAGACATCTGTAGGAGGAGGTGATCCAATACTGCTGTCTGGGCTCGGAGGGGGAGTGAGTTAGAAGTAATTTGCAAAGTATTCATTGTACTCATCCTCATCCGGCTCCATGACTTCCGCCTCCTCTTTTTCCATCTTGGGATCTTCCTCTGGGTCCTCTTCAAGGTCTTCCTCTAGTTCCTCTGGATCCTCTTCTTCTGGCTCTTCCTCTACGGGGTCTTGATTCTCTTCTGGCCCGTCTTCCGGGATATATTCCGGTACTTCTTCCGATTCATCTGATGAATTTACCCCTTGATCTTCTCCTTAGGGATCCATTTCAAGATCCTCTTCTTCGGAGCTGCTACCCTTAGGGTCTAGATCCTCCTCAGAGTCACTGCTGATAATTATTGGATATGGTGCTGCTGGTGTACTGACGGAGGGCCGGGCCTTGTCAATAGGTTGGCGTGCTCTAAGGCCCACCAACCGCAGTGAAAATCGGGTAGGTAGCTGGTGAATCTTAGCCTTTCCCTTGGCCAAAGGAGAAAGTGTTTTTCGAGCCATCTGAAATGATCATATTCAACGGACAGAATAGGAAGTGAGTTTTATTTATGGAATTTATTACTAATAACATAGACAAATTTTACAAGGTTGCAAGTAATATGGAAGTACAGGAATTACCAACTCAAAATTTGTACATTATTATTAGAATAATCATTACAGTGTGAATATGAAAAACCCATCAAAGCAGGCAATGATGCACATGTAAAATATATGTATGTAAATTACATGTTGATCAGTCATGCAATTTAACACATAAAATTTATGCAAAAAGGCATGGCATCATTTAGATTAGCTAGCATATAATCTATTGAAATAAAAACTAGCAACCTGCATTAAATTTAAAGGATAGGATTAGCTAGCATATAATCTATTGATGCGCGTGGCCTTGTCAGGGCCACGGTCCAAATTTAGTTTAAAAGTGTCACATAGGTGCAACCAAGTTTGAAAATACTGAGTACTAGACTGGGGTCGTTCTCCCTAGGAAGCAGAAACAGAGGTTTGTTTTCAATTGAGAAAATATCGGGGTTGCTTGCAGTTTGTTGTTAAGAGTAGAGTGCAGGAAAACAGATTAAAATAGCAGTGGATTAAAGAGTTCCCGGCAATGGGTTGAAATACTGTACGTCCCTATGAACACAACCGATCCCAGATTGGATGGACTATTACCTAGAGGAAACTAACCACCACAGGGTGGCGGAGTTAACCCCTATCCGAATGTCCTAGGCATACACAACAGTGGGGGACCTAGGTCTCAACAGAACTCGAGTAAACCCCGTGTCACCAGGAAGAACTCACCAGTAGTGTACTTTGCACCGAATTGAGTTCTTATCATTTAAAGTCCCCATACTGTTCGCAGGGGCGTAGCGTTAACGGCATTGAAATTAACTCCGTTCCTCCTATCTGTTGCCCTTAGGGATCGATAGCTAATATCATTCGCACATTTCATCCCATAGCCGAGTCACTATGGTCACTAATCGCTACGAACGGAAATCATAATTGCGGAATTTAAACAGGCAGCATAACGGTAAGACATGATAGCAAAATAACAGAAAACAAACGGACAGAATAACGGCAATAAAATGGAATAATTCAAAATTAAAGTCAGCAGAGTAATGGCATTCAAAACAGATAATAAAAACAGTAAAAAGTTTGGCTAGTGAAAATGGACAAAAACTAATGGAACCCTAAACTAAACTAAAGGAATGGTAGTTTGGGCGCTCTTCAAAATGGTGAAGGCTTCCACTATTTATAGGCACAAATCTGGCCATTGGTCCGTACGCCTATGGTCCGGTTCCAGCTAGGACATGATGCCCAAGTCATGGCAATGCGTACGCATAGGCTCCTTTGGTGCGTACGCATACGCTCTGGATTTGACCTTTAAGCTTTTCTTTGCGATCTTCTCATTCCTTGATACTTGCGTATCTTTCATGGTTTTATGCACTAATTTCTTGCTAATTCAGGAGATAATTATCATAATACTCAATGTAAAATTTCAATTTCTTAAATAAATTAGATACTTTGAGTGTTTGTTAATTATTTGTAGAAATTTGAAGAAAACAAATCAAGAAAACAGAGGAAGAAGAAAACAGAGAATCAGAGAAGCAGAGGAAGGTCACATTTGGACCATGTTATAACATGGTAACATGGCCCAAACATGACATGATCAAGGGCCAAGGCAAAGCTAATCAAGCCCACCAAGCTCCCACTATAAGGCATAAGTCACATTTGGACCATGTCAAGGACATGGCCCAAACGTGACCTTCTAAGAACCAAGGCTAGCCAAGGAAGCTCACCAAGGTTACAAGCATGTCACGTTTAGCTCATGTTGCTAGCATGGCCAAATGTGACCTCTCAAGAACAAGGGAAGGGCAGCAACCTCACCCATCATCCATGTTTCTGTCACGTTGGGCCCATACCCCTTACATGGCCCAAACGTGACCCAAGGCAAGGCAAGCTCACCCTGGTCACGTTTCTGTCACGTTCCCCAAGCTCTCCCCTCATTCAAGCAAGGTCACATTTGGACCAAGTTCCAGACTTGGCCCAAACGTAACTCACCACCTCAAGGCCCAAGACTTGCAGCAATTTTTCCCTACGATCAGTAATTGTAATTCCGCCTAGGTTTTTAGTAAGTTAGTATATATAGTTAATTTTTAGGTTAAGTCTAGAGACTTTTTGATTATTTAGAAACTGATTCTAATTTTACCCATCACGTTTCTTCTACGTAATTAGGATTAGGGTTCTATGTCTTCTTCTCTTTTCTTTTCTGTAATGTTGCTCAATAGCATGAGTAACTAAACATTTATCAAGCCTAGCGATGAGGGCTCTATTCATCCCAAGCATGGATCCATAATTCAATTTCAAGTTTTCTTCAAGTGCAAGTTTCATTCATTATCAAAGCTCAATTCCTCTGTTCCCAATTTCAGAAGCAAGAAAGTCGAGAGGTAAATTGAATATGTTACTTTCAATTTGTGAGTTTAAGAAAACCATAACTTAAATGTGTTTGGGGAATTGTTCTTCGTAAATATTCCAGTAACATTAGAGATAATTAATTGGATATTATGCAATTGTTTTGTGAATTTCAATTAGGGTTTATTAGATTAGTAAGTGACATAAAACTAATCTTTGATCTCTCTTGCAATTCACATAATTGAACTAGGATTAGTCTTAACCTCTATGTTAATTAGTTAATCAAGAGATTGATAATTAATTAGGATTAGAGAAACTAAATCACTAAGAGATTAGGGTTTAGTTAATTAGGGTTCTTTGTGATTTGATGATTGCTTGCATGAGAAGTAACTTGATTATTTGAATTAGGGTTATCTTTGGGTGAATATCTCTTAATCATTGGCTTGTCCCTTTATTATTATTGATTTTTTATCATTATTCTTAATTAATTGCTTGCTTTCCAAAGTTTTGAATCATTGATTTAGTGAGATTTTGATTGATTTTGCATGATTTTAGTAGATTAGATTTGATTAGATTTGAATTAGATACAATACCTCTTTGATTATTGATTTGTCTAATTAAAGAACTGATTAGTCATTATTGCTTAGTCCATTAATCCTCGTAGGACGTAACTCTTACTCACTTTTATTACTTGATACGATCTGGTGCACGTGCCGGTGGAAGTCCGAAACTCGGCAAGGAATTTTGGCATCAAATTTTTGGCGCAGTTGCTGGGGATTAATCAGATTAACAATATAACATTTATTGGTTCTCTAACTTAGACTCTTTTTCTTTTTCTTTTCTCACTTGGGACTTCCTTCACTTTGACGTTGGAAGCTCCCACTTGATTTGTTTGTTTGGTTACTTGTATATGCAGGGCAACAAGGAGAAACAGATCTTGAACTTTGATCGTGAGATTGAGCGGACCTTGCGCAATCTCAGGTAGCAATTCAAGCAGGCTCACGAAGGTTCTTTTGAGGAAGCTCTCGAAGAAGTCTTTGATAACATGGCTGCTGAAGGAACTCAGCATAAAACTTTGGGAGAACATTTTGTTCCCACTACTATCAGCTGCGGCAGTATCATAGTCAGGCCAGCTGTTGATGCCAATAATTTCGAGCTAAAACCCTCTCTGATTCAATTTGTACAACAAGAACAGTTCTATGGCAATTCACATGAGGATCCGAACTTGCATATATCCACCTTTTTGCATCTCTGTGATACACTGAAGTGTAATGGCATCTCTGGCGATGCCATCAAACTAAGGCTTTTCCCATTTTCTCTGAGGGATAAAGCAAAACAGTGGTTGCACTCTCAACCTCTTGGCAGTATCACTACTTGGGACGATTTGGTCAGCAAATTCCTCTCTAATTTCTTTCCCCCTCAGAAGCTTGCAAAGCTTAGGCATGACATCCAATCCTTTGCTCAGAAGGATGGTGAATCTTTGTATGAAGCTTGGGAAAGATACAAAGAAATGATTAGAAGATGTCCCAGCAATGTCTTTCCCGAGTGGCTACAACTTCAAACCTTCTATGATAGATTAACTTCTACTTCAAGGATCTTAATTGATTCCTCCATAGATAGTTCCTTGCAAACAAAGACAACTGAGGAAGCTCTTACATTAATTGAGCTTATTGCAAAAAATCAATATATGAACACCTCTGAGAGGAACACAGTGAAGAAAGGTGTCATGGAAGTGGAAATAGTCAATGATCTAATGGCTTAACTCAATGCTATGAATAAAAAGTTGGAGAAACTAGAAGCTTCAGCCGTGAATACTGAAGCCTCTTGTGGCCTTTGTGGTGGCCCTCATGAGAACCACAACTGCAGTTTGCTTCAAGATTATCAATCTGCTGCTGCAGAAGTGAACTATGTGGGTAATCAATCTAGGCCTCCATACAATGATTCCCACTCCAACACCTACAATCCTGGTTGGAGGAATCACCCCAATGTTAGTTGGGGAGGCAATCAAGGGCAGCAAGGGCAATGGAACAACCACAATTCTCAAAGACAACCACCATTCCCTTCACCTCAACCTCCCCTGAAGCAACCGAGTCATTTTGAAGAAGCCTTGACAAAACTGACCATCAATACCAACACTTTCATGGAGGAAACAAGGGCTACTTTCAAAAGCCAAGGGGATTCTATCAAGAGATTGGAAGTACAAATGGGAGAAATTGCTAATCAACTTCAACATAAAACTCCCAATACTTTTCCAAGCAATACCATCACAAATCCAGATGCAGAATGTAAAGATATTAGTGTGATGATGGTAGAAGAAACCCCAACTAAGAAGTAAGAGGTCGAGGCCAAAAAAAAAGCAACCACATGTCCTCCCCCAAGGCTGAAACCCTCTAGTGGAAAATCTAACCCATTCTCCAAGTTCTTGGAAGTATTTGCTTGCTTAGAAGTCAATATGCCTTTATTGAAGAACTTGAGAGAGATGCCGGCCTATGTTCATTCTATGAAGGAGCTTCTATTGAAGAAGAGATCTTTGAAGAAAAAAGATACAGTGGTGATGACCAAGGAGTGCAGTGAACTCATCCAAAGAAACTTGCCCACTAAAAAGAAAGATCCGGGTAGCTTCCAAATTCCTTGCACCATTGGCGACATTTCATTTAAGAGAGTTCTATATGATCTTGGCTCTAGTATCAATCAAATGCCTCTCTCTCTCTCTCTCTCTCTCTCTCTCTTATGAAAAAGCTTGGAATTAAGGAGGTGAAGCCCACTAAAATTGCCCTGCAATTAGCTGACAAGACAAGGAGACTTGCTCATGGAGTAGTTGAGAATGTCTTGGTTCAAGTAGGCAAGTTCTTCTTCCCTGTTGATTTTGTGATCCTGGATATGGAAGAAGATGTGGGAAACCCTCTAATTTTGGGAAGGCCCTTCTTAGCCACTTCAAGAGCTTTAATTGACATGGAAAGTGGTGAACTGATGCTGAGAATTCATGATGAGTGTTTAGTCCTCCAAGTTTATAAAGCTATGCATCCTCCACATGATTCCAAGACTTGTATGAAGGTGGAAGAGGTCAATCCAGCAAGTGATGGTCGGATTCGCAAACCCTAGATCTCGACAAGTATACCGAATCGTATCAAGTAATATACCACAATGAAGTGGAGTATCAATCCCACGAGGATTAAAGGACCAAGCAATAACTACTAATTAATTTTCCTAATCAGATTGAATCAAAAACAGAATGTGTGTTGAGATTAAGAATTTCGAAAACTAGTAGAAGAGAAATTAGAAAATTTACTTGAGTGTAAACAATGATGAGAGAACTGTTAAGAGATCTGGAGATGTTTTTCCCTTGAGGGCCAATGCATACATTCGAATACTAATTCTAGGGTTTCAGTTATCAAGCACAACGAATCTAGTTTAACTAAGCCCTAATCTCTTAGTAACTTAGTTTCTATTCATCTAATCAAAAGCTAATCTCTTAGTCAATTAATCAAATAAATAGATGAAGACCTAATTCAGATTCTAATCCTTATGAGTCTCAAAAGTGATCCTAAATCGGATTAAATGTCACTCTATCCCAACTACTTCTAATAAAAATTTTTAACTCACAGAATTATTAGTTGCATAACAATTAGCTTGACTATCTCTAGCTAGACCTAATTGGTTATGTGATTCAATTTCCAGCTAGCATAAACTAATAG
>JASCZI010031171.1:11203-22283 GCA_036250425.1 Stylosanthes scabra
ACCCGCGGATATAAACACATTCGTTGGACACTCATATTTAAATCTCACACCCTCTGAGGTTCGTTTCTTTATTTTTCCATTGTGATAAACGAGTGCCAGGAATGAGTCTCCTCTAGCCCCATCCATCACTTCCTACACACTCTAACAACACAAATGACTATCACTACCTATATTTATACCCAACCTGAACCCTAATACCCAACAAGGTCCCACGGATTTCAGATATGCACATAATACGTGGGACCGTGAAATGTATTACGAAATTTTCACATAATACATGCCACCCTGCAGCGTATTATGTGTGTCTATGTTTACACATAATCCGTGGCAGGGTGCAGGGTATTATGTGTAAAATGTGATACCCCACACCCTGCAACATATTACATAAACTGAGAAAAGGGACAATTCGATCATCCTTGTTCTTTTAGGAAATTTTGATCATTATTTCTCTCATTTAATTTGTTTAGGTCATTTGCCCTAATATATATATATATATATATATATATATCACAAATAAATCCTTTCTTTTTTTTTAATTTGTTCTTTAAAGACTCATTCTATTTTTCTTTTCATGGGCTATGCCCAAAATCCTACCCGAGCCCAAAGCACTAGTCCAATCCCGCACCCCACCCCTGAGAACAGCAAGATACCATCTTTGTCTTTCTCCTTGGTCTACGGTAACCGGCGCTGTAACCAGATGCCGCATGCTCTCACTGTCTTTGTCGGTTCTGCTATAATTTATTATCTCATCTTAGATGCACTGTCGTCTCTGCACTGTTGTGGTTGCACCGTTGTTCGCCGTCTTTGTGCTTTTGTGGATGCACCACCATAGATACTCCGCCGTATCCAACACATATCGTCTGATCATTTTCAACTTGAGAAACGACGTATTGCAGGAGCTGTCACTGCTTGTATCGGTGGTATAGCATGTAGCCCGTCCCACCCCGCCAAAAAACGAGGCGGGGTGGGTCACAAAGTGCTGCAGATTCAAAATGGTGGCGTGCCCGGCTTTATGGCAGATTTGCGAGCCCTGACGGATTATTAGCCCGCTCAATTTTTTTTAAAAAAAAATATAGTTAAATTCATTAAAAATAATCTAAAAAATAATAATTTATTCAAAATTGGAATAAAAATAGTCTAATATTTTTAATATTTTTTTTAAATTATCAATGTTAATAAAATTATTCGTTAAAATATATTATTTTAAAATATAAAATAACTATATAACAATATAAAATAAATAAAGAAATCAAAATGATAATTTTTAATATTCATAAATATTTTGTAAATTAAAAGTAAAATACCTTGGCTCAACAGTCAACAGGCCGGCTCGACCTACCTCGTTAAAACTCACCGATTCAGCAGTGCAGGTTTGACGGGTTTTCTTTATTCGGCAGGTTCAAACTCCTAGCCCAACCCGCTTTTTGGCGGGTTTGACGGATCAGCCCAGCGATTTCAGCCCGTTTTGCCATTTCTAACTGCTAGGTCGAGCACCGTCGTGTTAATATTCTTATATTGATTTTTAAATGGTTATTTTACATGTAATTATAATACTTACCAAAAAAAAAATAGTCACTATATACACACATAAGAGATAAAATTAAAAAAAAAAAAAGGAGAAAAACCACGTTAACATTTGTAAAATAAAAATGGACTAAAAAATATAAAAATATTTAAAGTATTTGAAAATGATTCTCAAATAAATTATTTTAGTTTTCTTATATTTTATAAATAGATAAATAATTTTTCAACTATTATTGTGTATAAATAATTTTATTATATATAATTATTAAATAAAATATAATTAATTAAAATACGTAATCTCAAATATTTAATTTTAGAATTAACATATTTAATTTTTTCAATACCACTTAAAAAAAATAAAAATATTATATTATACTATTGATGTTTTTCAATACCACTTAAATACATGGTCTCAAATATTATGATATTGGAATTTGTGTAATAATTACAATCATGATGAGAGAGATGAATTTTTTGATATTACAAAAATTCAATCGTCCTCCCTAAAAGACACTCTAGGTGTCTTCATAGTAGAATTTTTCAAATAAAAAATATATTGTAAATTTGTAATTAACAATAGATGATATTTTATTTTTTGGCAATGGTAGGTTATGTAGGAAGAGGATATGGATATGTACTAGTAATTAAATGGGTGTTTCACGGGGAGAAGTAATTAAACACGTCAACTCAATTTCTGTTCTTACTTACCAACCGATTTGATTATACAAGTATCAAATGATAATGCTGTAAAAGATTCCCTTAATTCGATCTTAATTATAGGGCTAAGTTTTAGCTAGCTAGTACGTTTTGAATTTGATAAGCCTTCAAAATAATATACTTCACTCTTTCCCAGTTCTAACAAATGTCTCTCTCAAAGAAGAATTTGATGTAATTAATAAAGTGTGTTTATTATTTATTTATCTATTTATTTATAAGGTGTGTTCATGGGTCTAGTTGAGTTGGGTTGTAAGAAAACTTAGAGTCTATAAAGCACGGACACTTCGTTGAATTGACGTATCCATATGTCGAACACGTTTTGGACACTCAGCGACACTCGTCCGACACGCGTGTTTTCCGTATCCCATCCGTGTTTTTAAAACAACAAAAAAAATAGCTATTCAAACACACTTAACACTCCAAAATATCATCACGTATCCACGTGTCCAATTTTATTCTTAACTTATTTTCTTAAAATGAATTTAAAAATAGTATATATTACTATTTCTTAAAACTAAAAATTATCTTAAATATTTTATATAATTAAAAAACATATTAAAAATAATAATTTAAATTTTAATATAAATAAAATGTCAAAATATTATTATAATTTTATTAAAAAATACATTATATTTTATATATATGACGTGTTCCCGTGTCATATGAAAAATTGGGATTGGTGTGTTAGGATGTCGCGTGTCGTGTCGTGTCCCGTGTCCGTGTCAATGTCCGTGCATCATAGCTTAGAGTATATAGAAAAAGACCCAACTCAAAAATACACTGGGCTAATAAAAATTCCAAACCTCCAAACTTGAATAGAAGACATATTTAGATGGAAAAAATATTTGTTTACTTTTATAATTTCTACCTTTTGTTTATGTGTTCTCAATGCGTGTAAAATTCCATGATCTGGAGCTAGATTGAAGAACTTGATCTGTCATAAATTTGAGTAATGATTAAGAGAAAATGCTTAAGCCAAGAGAAGAGAGAACACAGAGCTTAAGTAAAATGGTTATTCTCATTAATATGTAAAATAGTGAATCTAAAATATCAGTTACAGACTTACAGTAACTACTAGTATTTATACATATAGGTACTTTTACAACAAGTTACAATAAAGAGAGATTAACTTAACTATATTCTAACAGCTTTGCTTAGCTGTCAAAATTAACTTAACCAAACTCTATCATCTAGAGCCTATAACTAGAGTCTATAGTTAGTCTAGAACCTATAACCAGAACCAGTCTTATTAACCAACAGCCTCCCTCAAACTTGGAACATGAGCATCATACATTCCAAGTTTGCCTTGAATCTTTGAAAACGGTGCTAGAGAAAGACTCTTGGTAAGTATATCAGCAACCTGCTCTGTAGATGGAATAGGCAGCAATTTCAGGAAGCCATCTTGCACACAATCTCTAACAGTATGACAATCGATCTCGATGTGTTTAGTCCGTTCATGGAATACCGGATTAGAGGCAATATAGATGGCTGATTGATTATCACAGAATAGAGTGATTGGTTTCTGCAATTCAACATGTAAATCTCTCAAAATATATGTCAACCATTTTCCTTCACATGTTTCCAAGGCAAGTGCCCTGTACTCAGCTTCAGCTGAGGATCATGCCACCGTGTGTTGCTTTCGACTCTTCCAAGACACAATGGAGGAGCCTAGGAAGAAACAGAATCCTGAGACAAACCTTCGAATATCAGGACAGGTACCCCAATCAGAATCCGAGTAACCAATCAAGCTCAAATCAGAATCAGCTGAGAAAAGAACCCCCCTTGCTGGAGCTTGCTTCACATAGCGAAGAATATGTAGTCTTGCCTTGAAGTGATCATCTGTCGCACAATCAATATATTGGCTTAATTTGTTCATTGCGAAGCTAATATCAGGACGAGTATTGGTGAGATATAATAATCTGCCAATGAGCCTGCGATATGGAGTGAGATCAGAAATAGAAGAACCAGAAGATTTAGAGAGATGAGAAGTGTAATTCATACGGGTAGAGACAGGTTTGGCATTAGATAAACCAAACTTGCTGAGAAGATCAAGAGCATATTTCCGTTGATAGAGTAAGATACCATCCTTGTTTCTGGCAATTTCAAAACCAAGGAAATACTTGAGAGGGCCAATGTCCTTGATCTTAAATTTGGCATCCAATAGAGCCTTGATACTATTAATTTCGGACATGTCATTACTAAATAATACAAGATCATCAACATACACCAGAATTGTAGTGAAAGCAGCAGAATTACCCTTGGTAAATAGGGAATGGTCAGCCTTCGATTGAGAGTAACCTGAAGCCTTAAGAACAGAACACAGCTTATGATTCCATTGCCGACTTGCTTGTTTCAAACCATAGAGAGAGCGTTATAGTTTGCAAACACTATTTGGAGGTGCTGCAAGTCCAGGAGGAAGCTTTATATAAACTGTCTCTGGAAGATCCCCATGGAGAAAAGAAGTATTGACATCAAGTTGGTAGAGGAACCAACCCTTCTGTGCAGCTAGTGCCAATAAGACCCGAAAGGTGGACATCTTCACCACCGGGTCGAATGTATCAAAGTAATCAAAACCTGCCATTTGGGTATACCCCTTTGCCACTAAGCGAGCTTTGTAACATTCCACAGAGCCATCTGGCTTAAGCTTGGTCTTGAATACCTATTTACAACCCACAACCTTCTTCCCTTTTGGAAGAGTAGTGATGACCCAAGTTTTGTTGGCTTCAGTGCAAGAAGTTCAGTACTAATAGCTTGCTTCCAACAATCATGTTGGATTGCTTGCTCAAAACTGGTGGATTCAGCAATAGCATCGACAGCCAGAGAAAAAATCTTTTGTGTAGAAGAAAGTTTATCATATGATACAAAGTGAGAGATAGGATACTTTGGAGAGGATGATTGAACACTAGCAGAAAATGAATTGCATAATATTGGCATGCAGTGATAATCTGCTAAATGAGGGGGGGGTCTGCGAACTCTAGTGGATTTCCTAGGTTCGGTAATATCTATGTGATCAAGTAATGGTATTTCTGTGGAAATATGATGCTCTTTACTAGTAAGAGATGAATGAGATGCAGAAGTAGATGCATGAGATGGATGAGAGTGACCAGAATCATGCATATTTCCAGCATGTGGGATAGGGGTAGCATCAAATTGAGGAGATGAGCATGCAGGGATAAATGAAGTAGCAGAGTCCAATATAGATTGGTTTGAATGAGAATACAGCGGTAAAACATCAGTACATAATATGTCTTGTGCAGATTGAATACCAAGATGCTGAAATGGAAAGATGTGCTCAGAAAACAAAATATCCCTTGAGACAAAAGTTTGGAAATTAGAAGTGTCTAACAAGAGATATCCTTTTGTGTTTGGCTTAACGCCTAAGAAAATAGTTTTTCTTGCCCTTGCTTCTAACTTAGTTCGATGTCCACTCAAAGTAGATGCAAATGCCAAACAACCAAAGTCTTAAAGAAGGAAATATCAGGAAGTGAATTATGAAAAACATGATATGGACTTTTGGTTTGTAAGGGATTGCTAGGAACATGATTCAGGATATGTATAAGATGGCCAACAGGATATGTCCAAAATTGTTTAGGCAAATTAGATTGAAAAATTACAGTCCTAGCCATATTGAGAATATCTTGATGTTTCCGTTCTAAAATACCATTTTGTTGTAGAGTTTCCACACAATTGGTTTGATGAACAATGCCTTTAGAATCAAAGAAAGAAGCAAGATAAAGTTCATTTCCATTATCAGTCCTAATACATTTGACCTTTGCTTGGAACTGAGTCTCAACAAGCTGTACAAATTTTGGAACTAAAAAAGCTACTTCTGATTTATTTTTCATGAAGTATGTCCAAGTGAACTGGCTCTTGTCATCCACAATGGTGAGGAAATATCTTTGGCCTTCAATGGAAGAAATGACCAAAGGACCCCAAATGTCCATATGGTCACAGGTCAAAACAATTATTTGAAACAGAAGTGCTTTTGAGAAATGGAAAACGCTTTTGTCTTCCAAAATGACATGATTCACAAAGGGCATCTTTCATGATAGATTTTAGAAAACTATAATGTTGCTGCATAATGCCTATTCTACTTTTAGAAATATGTCCAAATCTGTTGTGCCCAGTGTACCTACATCTGTGTTATTGGTGAGGGCAAAAACCTTAGCTTGTGCTTTAGTAGGGAAAACTTGTTTGATATGAGAATGAGATGCATGAATGATTGATGTGTTGAAAACGTATAAGCCTGAAACCATATCAGCAATGCCAATCATCTTTGATGTCATCCGATCCTGTATCTTACAAGTTGCATCATCAAATGAGAAGTTATATGGTAAAGTAAGAGTAGCTTTAGAAATCGAAATGAGATTGAAAGTGAAGGATGGGACATATAATACATCAGTAATATAGAAATCATTTGTGAAATGAACTGTACCACAGATGGTAGTAGCAATTCTTGACCCACCTGGTAACTGAAGTATGACAGGATTCATTGTGTTGTAAGTTTTAAAAAATTTTAGAGAGCATGCTACATGAGCAGTGGCTCCAGAATCCAAAATCCAATCATGTTGTTTCAAATTATGTTTACTCATGGACAAGATATGATATACACCTGTCGATGGAGCCTGTACCTCATTTACCAGATTGACAGTTTGAGTAGGATTTCCACTATGATGCTGTATCAAGTTGATTAGAGCCTCTTTCTGTTCCTTGGAGAACAAGAAATCAAGAACACCACTACCTTCCAACTTCCAATTATTACTGATATTTCGCATATCACCATCAGTAATTCAATTGACAACTTTCAAGTCACTATTTTGTTTATAGTGAGGAGGGAAACCGTGTTTGTGGTAGCAAGTATCAACAAGGTGCCCATTTTTGTCACAATGGGAGCATTTCCTCATCTGCTGTCTTCCATTGCCTCCCCTTCCATGAGTTCCTCTTCCTTTCCCTCGTCCTCGTGCTTCACCAAACTTACCATAAAAAGAAACTTCATAATAGGTAGTTGCATTAATCAACCCTCTGTTTCCATCCTTGGAATTAGAAAGAGTCAATTGTCTTTCCTGTTGTAGCAACAAGGAAAACACATCACTAACCTGGAAGAGGCTTGATGAGCATAATCTGTGACCTAGCTATAGCATATTCATCATTTAACCCTCTCAACAACCAAACCCCATGTCTCTGGTCTCTATATTTTCGCATCGTGCTAACCACACAAGTGCAAACCTCAGTACAATCACATGCTTGGTAAAATAGGATGTGACTGTCATGTCTCCCTGCCTAATACCAAATATTTCTTCCTCCAATTCAGCTATTCGAAATAAGTCTCTGTGATAAAATCTATGCTTCAAATCCTTCCATAAATCACAAGCAACATCACACCATAGCACACTATGAAGAATTTCATTACTGATGGAAGCATGAAGCCAAGCAAGTACCATATTGTTACACCGTTCCCAAACTGTTAAGCTACTATCAAGATTATCAGGTTTAGGAAGAGAACCATCTATGAACCTTAATTTGTTCTTAGATCTAAGAGACAGTGTCACCGATCGAGACCAGGAATGATAGTTTAAAGTTGTGAGTGGATTGGTTGTGAGTGAATTACCAGGATTCTCACTAGGATGAAGATAGAAAGGGCTTGAGGGATCCTGAAGAAAACTCGCACTAGATCTCCCAATCTAACCTATTACTCCGGATTCTTTCATTTCCATGTAAAGATCATTTCCCTCACGAGTACGCTCTCCTACTCCGCCAAATACGGATACACCACCATGAGCTTTGGCAATGTTATTGATCACATGATGTTGAACCGTCACCAATTGATTCATCAACTTCGCAAGATTCTGCAGATCTATTGCCGAGAAGCTTGAATTTTCTTCATGATTACCATTTCCCCCTGTGATACTCTCCTCTGAATGCACCATTTCTTATCAATCGTAAATTTTGAGTGAAATCTACCGAATATAAGGATATATTCAGGACCTTTCGCACGCGATCTCGTGATCGGAGCCTCGGATTCTCAATAGATGCAGATCGTAACGAGAATCATAGCTACTCTCATCAACTCAATTGTATGAGTTCGTGTGCGAAGCAGAAGAACAGTGAGGTAAAGAAATCGTGTAGAAGAAAGAAACTACGAACGATCTTCGAGAGAGAAGATGGAAGACAAACGCAGTGCCGATTCACTATCAACAAATCAATTGCTCAAGATTCAAGCTCCTCCACGCTCACCGCACCATGTAAAATTCCATGATCTGGAGCTAGATTGAAGAACTTCATCTGTCATAAATCTAAGCAATGATTAAGAGAAAATGCTTAAGCCAAGAGAAGAGAGAAAATAGAGCTTAAGTAAAATGGTTATTCTCAGTAATATGTAAAATAGTGAATCTAAAATATCAATTACAGTAACTACTAGTATTTATACTTATAGCTACTTCTACAACAAATTACAATAAAGAAAGATTAACTTAACTATATTCTAACAGCTTTGCTTAACTGTGCTTAGGTGTCAAAGCTAACTTAACCAAACTCTATCATCTAGAGCCTATAACTAGAGTCCATAGTTAGTCTAGAACCAATAACCAGAATCGGTTTATTAAACAACAATGTGGAAATGTTATTTTTATACTATGATTAAACCAAAAAAAAAATATTACAAAGACTATAATAGAGGGAAAATTGTACACATTTTGGTTCGTCTCAAAATTTATACACAAGATAATAATATACACAAAGTGTCGCATTCTAAAATAAAAAAAAAAATTGTAATATATTACATATTTCAAAAAATTATAACAAAGTTATCACATTATGATATTATTTGGGTACAAAAAACTACCCATGTGGCCATGTATAATAATCTTATAACGTTTGATAAATCTACTAATATTAAAAGTGAGTTATAATTAGCAATTTAGCATGGGAAAAGAGAAAATAGTATCCAGAAGATGTAATTAATTAAATTATTTAACAGCTAAATTAATAACAATATCTTTCATTAGCTACTTTCCTAGAAGCAATGATGAAGCCATCAAGGAGTACATTTCAAGATGGAAAAAAGGCAGCAAAATTAAATGATTAAATATGTTATTATTAGAGATGTACCTTTCTTCCCTATAAATACTCTTATTAATAATTTAATACACAACCCTCTTCTTTTTTATATTTAAATAGACAATTTAATCCACAATGCTTTTATTTTATATTGAAGACTTTAATTTAGATCAATATTATTAACATATTTTTGAAACACATTCATTATGTATTTCAAAAATAGCTATAACTATTTATTCTTGACAATTTTTATATGTAGTTGTATTATTTTAATTATTATAAATAAAAATAAATAATTATAATTACTTTTAAAATTCTCATTTAATATATTATTCTAATAAAAACTATAAAAAATTCTCCAATCTTTTTTAATACAGTTAACACAGTTTATAACACACATGTGAATTAGCTTAGTAAATTCTAAGTTTATATATATATTAAGTTGAGAAAGATATATATTATTATGAACCTAACCAGCATTCTCGAGTACATAACATGTTAACCAGAAAAATACGGCAAAAGCATCCAACATTACATGATGAGTGTAAGGGCGTGGAATCTTCTCATTGATCGATTAGCTAATTAGAAGGTAGAAGCTCTTTTATTTTTATTATAATTGTTTCTTTCATTCTTGGGAATTTTGAAATCCGTCTACGTAACACACCATATTAAGAGGGAATTTTTTTTAAAAGTAGAATTAGAAGTAATAGAAAAATATTTTGTATTTGAATATATTTGTATACAACAAGTTAAATTCAAAATATTGCTTTCAAACAGATCATACATAAATTATTAGCGTAGGTAAATATATAATGTAAGAAATAGAAACTAAATGTAAGTAAAGTAATCTTATTTTTCACATGAACATATAGGTTAAATTATATAATAGGTCCTCTCCGTGAAATTGCAATTAGGTCTTTATAGTTTAAAAGTTAAGTAAATTACCAACCTCGACTCCTGTTCATTTGTAATTGAGTTTCTATATTTGTAAAAAAATTATAATTAAATTTCTGTCCGAATTTGACGTTGTATTATTAAGATTATACTTTATTATGGCATTTAGTGTACTTCTTCTTTGATTTATGGGATGAGATTTATTTGGTCAATAACAATTTCAACTAATGTACATGATATCACATGTAATTATAAAAAGGAATATGCTATAGAATATTCTGTTACATCAAATTTTTTCAAACGATAAGGACTAAATTGTAATTTTTTTATGGGTACAGGAACTCAATTACAAACATTTAAACTATAAAGATTTAGTTACAATTTTAGTAAAACTATAAGAACTTAGTGTATAATTTAACTTAAAATATGCAAAAAGAAGTTATGGATTCATTTCGCGGCAGTTCGAATCGTAACCGCCGCTAACACGCATTGTTTTTCGTAAAATTCTCATGAAAATCACTTAAAATGCATTAAAATAGCGGCAGTTAGACACAAACCGCCGCAATATCCAAAAACATCATAACCCATATGCGAATGGCTGCAAAAAATGTCGCTAATCGTCGTTTAACGATAATTTCAGAAAATCGTCACTAAAAACTACCGCTATCTATCAGATTTATTATAATGGTAGAAAGATATTTTATTTAAATTAGAAAGAGTTAAACCTAATAAAAACTACACTAATATAATTTCATTTCATTTTCAGGGTAGTATAATAAAAAACTTTAAAATTATTTGCGCTATATAATCGGACTGTACAAAATATATATATATATATATATATATATATATATATATATATATATATATATATATATATATAAATATA
>JASCZI010031177.1:0-22819 GCA_036250425.1 Stylosanthes scabra
TAGCTTCTCTCTTTCTTCTTTTTGAGGGTCTTAGTTAAAACATGGTGCCAATCACCACATGCTTCTTGATGATTATCTCCTCCGTGTTCTATGTCTTCCGAGATGCAGCGCAAACCGTTATGACGGAAGATTTCAGCCCTGAAAATCACCTTGGCTTTCCGTTCACCACAATTGGCTACGGCATCTCCCACCCGGACCTTCCACTACTTCTTTGAATATCTCATCAATGCATGATATGTATGTAAAGTAGTGTTTGATATTAGAACAGAACACAAAATACAGAGAAAATACAGAAGTTTCTCTCTTATGTAGTATTGGCTTTGTTGTAATGTTAGACACAAAATTTGTATTCAGGAACAAGTGTTCTATGATTATTAATGTATTTAGTTTTGTTAACTTTTTGTGAATCCTTAAATGGAACTTATTATTGGTTTGATTTTGTTTGTATAATTAACCGTAGAGAATTTAATATTGATTTATAATAATTTTAGATGGACACATATTTTATCAACCAAGTCTAATAAAGTCCGTTTCTGGATACGATCCAAACTAAGTTTAATAAATTCATTTATTTATATTATAAATAGAAGATTATTTTGATATTAAATAAAAAATTATTTATATACTATTTTTTGTACTATTTGATAATAAAATTATTTTTTATTTAATATAAAAATTAATAACTTTATTAGATTTAGTTGGACAAAATAGATAAATACCTAGCATTCTTAATTTATTTATTATCTTAGTGTAGAGCTTGTGGTTCTGTGTAATATTGATGTTGCTTTTTGCTCTTGCTTTTACTTCAAGTTATGGGCTTATAGCACCTGTTCCCTTTTATTTTTCGCATGGCATCTTTTTCAGTGAATGTCACAAATTATAATGTTTGTTTTCTTTTCTTTTCTACGACACAAGTTCCGTTAAGGCGTGAAAGCAAGCAACACCAGATTCCTTCTTTTTTTTTTTTTCTCTTTTTATTATTACTAGGGTGTGACCCGCACAACAACGTGGATGAATAGTTATTTTTATAAATATTTTCTATTTAAAAGTGAATTTAAATTTAAATAAATTTTAAATAAGTTTTTTTAAGTAAATTAATTTTGAATATTTTTTATAGATTTTTAGTTTTTGTAATAATAATTAAATTTAAATAAAAAAAGTAAACAACAATAGAAAAAATCTTTTAAGCATAATATTTATTAAACATTTCTAAAAATTTCCTTATAAACTATATTATTTGTAATGTTACAAAAAAAAATTTTCTCATGACAAACAAATTATAATTTTCAAACCATTTCTAGAAGTGACTCGAAAAATTGTAACATATAATTGACCGTGACTAAAAATAGGCTTCTTCAATAGTAGTCCAACTCTTGATAAAGACTGACCCTGATTTTTATTTATTGTCATGGAGTAAGAGACCATAATGCGAAACTGACTTTTTTGGAATTTGAACGGGAGGCGAGTATCAGAAGGTGTCCTGGTCATTCTTGGAACAAAAACTTTTTCTCCCTTATGTTTCCCGTCCAAAATTGTTGCTTCTATTACATGATTTCCAAGTCTAGAAACTATCAATCTTGTACCATCGCAGAGGCCTCTAAAATGGTCCATATTTCTAAGAAACATGATAGGCACTCCAATTGTCAAAACAATCTCATGATTAGGAACACCAGAATCTTTTATTGTGTTAAGAAATTCAGGCGTATGAATACTGTCAAATAAATTATTGCCAAAATTTCTATCACAAATGATATCCGAACTTAAATAAGTTACGAAATCGTTAGTATTGTGTGATGGCATATAATTGTTGATTTCTTCCACTGCAGCAATAGTTGGAGCAAGTATCGCTTTTCCTTCAAGATGTCTTGAATCATGTGAGTTCAACAAATACTCTGAATAAGTAAATTGAACAATTTCAACAACCGAATCTTCGTATTCTTGAATCAGCAAATCAGAAGGAATTTCTATTTTATCAAAACCATCATCTACCTCTCCAATGCTACCATAACCAATTTGTAAAATCCATTTTGCAAAAGCAACTGTTTTTTGTGAAAGAATGTTGGGCTGAAGACGCATATTTTGAGTCAACTTTAGGATTTCACAATGATACCATATATATGATGAATTTATTGCAGCGTTAACTACATCTTGTCTCGAACCTTTAGTGATAACTACATCTTGTCTCGAATCTTTAGTGATAACTGGTAAGATTTGTCTGAAGTCACCACCAAACACAACAGTCTTGCCTCCAAATGGGAGTTCTAAGCTGTTTTCATTTTGAACCTAAGAATATCCCTCATTGTTCGATCAAAAACTTCAAAACAATATCTGTTCATCATCGGTGCTTCATCCCATATAATAAGTTTGGCTTTAACAATGGGCTCTGTAAGAAAACTTCCTTGTTTTATGTTACATGTAGAGTATTCATCTACATTTAAAGGTATAGCAAACCTTGAATGAGTTGTTCTGCCCCCTGGAAGAAGAAAAGATGCAATTCCGCTAGAAGCAACAGCTAAAACAATATGATCATTTGATATTAGGGCAGCGGATATTGTATTCCAAAGAAAGGTTTTTCCTGTGCCACCATATCCATAAAGAAAGAATACTCTGCCTTTATTTGATTCTACAGCTAACATTATTTTTTTGAAAGCATCTTCTTGTTCAAATGTCATTTTAGACATGTTTGAAGCACACTCTTCTGTCAAATAAAGTCTGTCATAGTTGAGCTCATCAAGTATTAGCTTGTTAATGTTATCAGAAAAACACATGTTTTTACCAAATTTATCCATTTTTGGAGTTGGCATCTTGTACAAGTCACTCAAGGATTTATTATTGCTCATGAGAATTGATTATACTTCTACCAGTGTTAACTCGTGGAGTTCATCATCACTCAACTGGACTTCTGAAAAATTTTAATTCATGATTTAGAGAGTTAACATGTGTCTATAGAATGTGATTAAAATGCTTGTCCCATACAATTACAAATGTTAAAGTTTTATAACCATTTAAATGATATCTATCTTATATTAACGTATACTAAAATAAGATCAGAATAGTGATATGGAAAATTACCTGAATGTTTGAGCAACGATCTTTGTCGTTGCAGAACATCCTCTGATAGTATCTTCCAACTTTTCTCCCAAACAACTTCTGGCTTGTTCATGGAATTTGTATACAATAGAATTGCAAATAACCGTCGTAGGAATACGCCGGAAGCCCAATGGCTTGCTTCCTCTATTGCATCTATGTATTCTTTGTCATCTTCTAATAGGCCCCGTGCATAGCAAGCGTCTCTAAATGAATCGTACACAGTTTCATTAAAAGTTCTCAAATCTTCATAGCATGTTGGGCCTTTAACAATGTTGAACAGCATTCTAAGATAATTCCAGTTGCATTAAAAGTTCTTCCCACTGCATTATCAGAACGGCGTTTGCACCACTTTCTATCCTTGGATTTTCACACAAATTTTGATGAAAATTGTGCATAGGTTAACTCACTTGCTTCGACGGATGATTTATTTGTTGCAAACCACTCTAGAAACATCGATTGTTTTACACTGTCTTTCAGCTACCTCATCAATATGTTCGTTATCATCGAACACCACAATTTTTCTTCTGGAAGATGAAATCCCAAATGTTCAACTGATGGAACTCTGTAATGTATACCATATCCGAAAATCCTCCAAGCAGCCTCACATGGAAAGATATATCTACAATCATAATACATTTGGATTTCATCAATTTGTTTATGAGGATTTCTTGCGGATCCTTCCTTATAAAAAGAAGCTGTAACACGATCGTTTTCCTTGTTCACGTATTTGAAGAGATATTTTATCGACCCTGATTGGTTGCACCATTCAATGTTAATATGAGCACCGTATTTCAATAGTAATGATTTGTTATGAGGCACCACATAACGATTATCTAATTCAATTCCAGATTTAATTATGGTTCTTCCATTATCTCTTCGTTTGTACAGTGGATATCTTTCATTGTCTAAAGTGGTTGTATCAAGAAATCCCTTTGGAAAGTGACAAATGCAAACACCCAGCTCCATACAAGGAGAAGTAGGCCGAGCAATTCCACAAGGTCCATGCATCATTAAATCTCCAACAATTGAATAATAAATTGAATCGCTCTCCTTATCTAGTATCTCAGCACAAATTATTTTATCAATATCATAACCGGTTGGAAACTTGTCATCCTGATGTAAGAATACAAGGAAATGTGCATGTGGCAATTCACATTTTTGGAATTCAATTGTGTAAATAACTGAAATTATCATAGTAAAATATTACTAGAAATGGTTATATTATTCTTATAAGCTATGTATTTTAATCAAAAAGTAAAAATATAAAAAAATATATACCTGCTTGAACCCTGTCAAAAATATGACTTTTGTGAATATCACCGATCAATTCGTCTAATTTGATTTTGAACATTTTAGAAATTATATCAGGTCTATCCTTTGGACTCAAGTCTCTCATACCAACACATCTTTGAAGCTCAATTCATTGGGGGTTACACGTGAAAGTGATAAATAAATCTGGATACCCAATGATTCTGTAAATAGCCATTGCATCTTGATAATTTGGATCATGTATCTAGCACCCCATGTAAAAGAAGATGGTAATACAATACGTTTACCCTGGGTAGAAGGATCGGTTTCACCATTGAATACAGCCTCCTTCAAACCTCTATACATTTCACATCGCAGTGTTTGCTGTTTACGACGTATGTAGTTCAATCTGCTTGATTCCATCATAGTATACCCGTCAACTAAAAACTGTTGAAATAATTTCTTTGAATAGAAAAAAGTAGACTCACAACTCAATCTATCTTGTATCCTGTAACAAAAAAACTCCTTCATCGTGATATTATTTCTAATGATTTTCGTTCCGGCTAGTTTCTTATTTCAAGATATTCCTTCTTGAAAGCCATCTTCCCCATAAGGGAACAACAACGGATACTGAAGACCCAAATATGAAGTGTTCAATTCAGTGATTCTTTTCAATCTTCCGGTCTGAGATTCAATAATAATGTCACGCTGTCCCATCGAAAGATTAATGTCGCCAACTATTAGAGCAACCACCTTTGAAACTGATGGTAAATTGTATCGTCTTCCGTCTTTTCCTCTTTTTCCGATGAGCCGCAATCTAACATTTTCATTAGAATGCTTATTTAGTTTGTTTCTCACCATGCAGAAAGACTTTGTCAAAACATTATGTTGATCCAACATGTTGATCAGTCCGGACACAATACTAGAGTCGAAAGAGCTCTCCCCATGTGCAGAGCTAATTATTTAAAAAAAGTTAAAATTCGATAAATATAAGAAGAAATTGGATAATCTAAAAAAATTAAATAAAAATAATTTTTTTTAATACCTAATTGCTTTTAATTTATTGTCCACCTCATGTTGTGTGTCATGGATATAAAGTTGGGCAAATTTCGCTGCATTGCCATGTTGAGGTAACAAACTTCCCATTAGATGATAGTTCTTACCTGAAAGAACGAATATGGGAGGTCATTTGCTGTAATTTATTTGCTTTTCTATTCTCCCTCTGAATGATGTGAATAAAAACATACTATTGTATGCTTTTATATTTTCACGAAAATGATTTTCCTTCTTTTCTATTCCGATCACAAGATTATGTAATAATATTGGTGGTCGCTTGAGAGGAGGGAGCTCTACCTGACCAAATTTACAACACAATTCATTTTTAGGAATTTTTTATTTATAATTTTTTTGGATTCTCTCGTTGTACCAAAATAAGGCTTGGCAATGTGGACACTCATAATTATTATCACCGATGTCCCAATATTTTGAGTCATGAAAACATTTATTTAAAAAAATACATTACAGTAATAAATTAGCACAATAAATATTTTAATGTATTTTAAAATTATTTTTAATAAGTTACCTATTCGAAATAATTCTCTCGCAGTAGACTTCTTTCTTTTTACCTGACCCATTTGACCCATTTGTAAATTAAATTGAAAATTATAGAAGTATATTATTGACAAGAATTTAATAAAGAAAATTGTTGTTTTAAACAAATTGATATGTAATATTCTAGCTTAGCAAAATCTTGTTTTTCACAATTAAATTTTTTAAAAAGATTTTACATAATATTTTGTGTAACATATGCATATTTATAGGACGCTATTACTTTTTTTTTTAAAAAAGACAAATCAAATGTAATTTTATTTCTGCATGAACTTATATTAATTTGAATCTAGATTAGTGATGATACAGATATAAGAACAGATATTATTCGTACAGCCATTGTATGCATGCTTATCATTATCTTTATCGTTTCTATGAAGGATAGAAAAGGAAAATATCGGCTAATAATATACTTCCTCTTTTTAAAATTTTATTCTTTAAAACACAAAATTAGTTAATAAAAATATTAATAATTACGTTGAAGATGCAAAAGTTATTTTTATAGTATTATATTACAAATAGAAAGAGTAAAAAATATCATGTTATAAAATAACTAATTAATAATATTCGAAGTTAATTTGTAATTTATAATTAATAATGAAATACAGTTTAAAAGAAACCTCTAACTCCGTTTATTTGAGTAGAAGTTATTTGTTTGCTTTGCAATCTCCTCTTTCTTACTAAATTGGATGTAACATTCGTGTTCAAACTCGATTGAGTTGTATGCTTTCTCTTTAGAATTTTCATCCTGTTTCTCCTTTCTTCTCTAGGGTCAGATATTTCTGAAAGATATCAACAATTACTTAGGTAAATAAATCCTAATAAGAATTATTATGTATTTCTAAATTTCATATCTAAAAATTAAACCATTTTCAAAATGAATTTTTTATTAAAAAATATTAATTTTTAATAAATTATACACAACCTAAAATTGTGGTTTCAAAAACTTTAAGAGCATCTTAAAAGTATATGATTAGTTTAACATGCAATTAAATATATGAAGGTCGTTTAATACGGTAACAAAAAATATCTAATCGAGCTATAGGTCCAATAATAATATTTCTAATAAATCACTTTTTCTAAAATGAAAACTAATATCATAATTTTAGTTTTATGGAGACCAAACTATAATTTGTGTGCATAATTCTAGAAATATATTTGACTGCTTGCAAACTTCTATAAATATTTTTCATAATTGATTTTATTCATATTTGATTAATTTTTTTCATTTTTCTTTATTATTAGTTACATGAAGTTAATGAATATTAAATAATTAACATACAACAATGTATGGCAGTCACAAAAAAAAAATACAATAATGTATTGGAAAACAATTGGTTGATAAAAGAAGTTATACATAATTGTAATTTGGTAATCTATTTTGGAAAAAGAACTTGTATTAATAATGCTTTGTATTTATAAAAGAAAGCGATTTATAAAATTACTAAATGATGCATAATTATTTTAATATTTTATTAAATATATGAGTCAATTCAAATTGTACCTTGAGTTGTCCCTCCATTTTTGTGTAGCTTATAATTAGATTCAATGTGGGATATAGATGTGTTCCCATTGATTCCAAATAATGTACGTCTTCTTTTTAAAATCCCGATTCTAAATTTTCCGGCTTCATTTGAAGCAAGTCTTCTTGGAAAATGTTTAATATATATCATAATTAGTGAAATTATAATAAAACACAATTAAATCATGTGTAAAAATTCGATTTATCAACATTTTAAATAAACCCTAACACAGAAAAAATATTTATTAAAAAATTGAAAAAGAAAATATATGAATCCTAACATAATAAAATATTGGTAATATTTAATAAATACCTGGATATGGTGTTAAGATAATTTTGTTCCTCTTCATGATGCCAACATATATATTGGAGCTAAATTTTATGAATTATTCCCAATACTGATTTCTTATAAGTAGTATACTAAATCAAAATATTATATCGTCCTTGTATGAGATCCATAATCAAAATTGAAAAAAAAAAAAATTAGCAGACGAAAAGAATTTGAAAATTCACAGAATAAAAATAATGATGGAGTAAGAAAGAACCTGCTCGTCAGTTATTGCAGGTACAATATAAATGGATTAAAAACTTTAAAAAGAAAAAAGAAAACAAAGCAAGTAGAGAGAGAGAGTAACATTAAGAATTAAGAATGATATATAAAGAAAGATAGTAGTTCGTTGTGAAGTAGAAGAGAATGAACAAAAAAAATCTAATTAGGATAAATATCACTGAATTTCACGTAGGGAATAAAAACGTAATCTACTATTGACAAATTAAATCAAAATAAAAAAAAAGATATTCTATGAAATGAGTCAAGTAAAGACATGGTGTTTATTTCTTTTTCAAGATTTGATATCCAATATTTCATCTACTTGTATGTTTTCGAAAATGAATTTTTTTCGTAACAGATTGAATCAAAAAATAAAAATAAGATACTCTTTAAAATGAGCCAATAAGAAATAAAGTGCCTTTTTCTTTTCCTAACAAAGTGATATCCAATGTTCTTATATGATTTCAAAAATGATCTTTTCATGATATTATTTAAACAAATTAGATTTTAAAAGAATTAAAAAAATATTTAGTTTCAAATTTTGCAACATGGTTTGACTTTGATGTGGGCTTATTCTTTATAAAGTACTTGAGTATAATTAGCTTTTTGAGTTTATTTTATTTTGCTTTGATTTATTTGAATTGATACTCTCCAGAAAAAAAACCTTGTTTTTTTTTTAAAAAAAATTCAAGAATGAATAGAAAAAGACAAAAGAATAAAAATCTCCAATAGTTTGCAATTAATTTAAACCATACTCAATTTATAGGACAATATATTAGGTATAGAATATTCTAACATTCATATATTAACAATAGATATCAATTTACAAATTCAGAAATTATTAATCTAAATGAAATCTGATTCATCAAAATTAATTTTTACATCTGCAAGACTGTTGGTACTTTCAACTTTACTTATGTCCAATGCAGCACCATCACCATCTTCTTCATTAAAGGAATTAAAAATTCAATTTTCATCAAATGAGTTGGTAGTTGTTTTTTATTTAAATATTGGAATGAGTGATACTTCTTCCTACAACATATAGATTTCATTATAACATGTTTATTTTCAGAAATATTGGTTTGAACATAATTTGTATTTTCAAATAAGATTTTATCATCTTCTCCAATTAAAACTGGTGTAACTGGAGAACCAATTGTAGATATGATGAAAGGATGAGACAAGAACACCTTATTGTCATATTTGAAATTCGATGAAGCATTTATTTTTCTTAAACTCACGAGTGAGATATTTATTACGTCTCTTTTCTTCTGATAAGCTACTGCAGCTTCTTCTTCAGTATCAAATACACCAAGCCATACTTGTTTGCATTTTATTGGATCTTGAATTGCTGCTCTATATTTTCCACTCTTTCTTCTATATACACCTTTATATATTGATGAACTCTGCTTTTTAACACTTTCTTTAGGAGATTTGTGATATATCCTGGTATCATGAAGAGTGATATTTTAGCGTGAAGTCTCAACCATTCTATACAAAGTATACTGCATATATGGAATGAACAACTTTTTATGTATTTTTTACCAACACGTCGTTCATACTGACTTTTGCTAACATTGTCATCTTCCTCACTTGAAGAATCAGTTGAATTTGGATAATTATAAATTATTCTAACTTTTTTTGAAGAGTTTAATTTTGATGAACTGACGGTGTAAAGAGTTTTACACAGTCATCCAATTAGATTCATGTATTTATATAACTTTAGAAGTAGTGGATTTGAAAATTAATTGCTTTTGATGATGTGCTAATACCTAATTGAATGCATGTGTAAAACTCTTTTACACTGACGGTGCATAAAAATTAAATTCCTTTTTGAAATGTTCAAACTTCCTCTATTGTTGTTGTTGAACTTCATTTTTTAGTTGACAACTTCTTCAGTGTTGTTATGTACATAGAGGCAACAAATTCACTGTCAACATTTTTCTATGGTAATAACTATGTTGATATTTAAAAAAATTCATAACATTTGAGTCAAAGGTTTTGTATATTTTGTAATATATTATCTTTTTTAAGTGATTAAATATAATAACAAATAAATTTTGAGATTTCTAAAACACATTTTTAAATAATTTTAAAAAATAAAAAAGTATAGTGTTCCAATTTAATTGTAGAAAATCATCATGGTTAATATGAATTATAACTATATAATATGAAATTGATATATATAAGAAATGGAATGAAGATACAATATGAACAACTAGTTAGATTTTTAAAAAATAAAATAAAAACATAAAAATAAATTTTTATGTTAGAAAAAATAATAAAGTATGTCAATAAAAGAGAAATGAATTTTTTATCTTTATACTTGTAGCACCTTTAGATGAACGTGATTCCAAAAGAAATGATATGTTTGAACATTCTTGTGTTTTAGATGAATGTGTGAAATTTTTTTATGTTGCATTGTATAATGAAATGTGTCGAAAGTAACTCAATATAAATAAATATATGTATATGAAACGGATAAACAATTTTTTTTTGGAAAAATATTTTTATTAAATAATCATCTACTTGGGAAATTAAGTAATCACCTACTTGGGAAAATAATTTGAAAGGCAATAGTAGTTATGTTATATGTTCCCACCTTGGAAAAAGTATGGAAAATATCGAATAGAGACTTAATCTTGATTTATGAGTTATTGATAATTTCAAGTACTATAATTTTAAATTGAACAATAAAGATTACATACATAATAATCTTATAATAGAAGAAAAAATCAATTTTATTAAAAAGAACTTATAAATAAATTTTTTTTTTAGCTAAAAGAATAATCTACGATTTAGAAACTTATTTTTTTTTATTTCCAAAGATCAATCTTTTCATATTTAAATCCAAAATTAAACTTGTGAAAAATTTTGAAAATATGCATTTAAAAATATATTAATCGTAATTAATTTTGGACTAATTTCTTGAAATCCTTCAACTATGAAATCATATATTTCACAAAGAATCACCCAAGTTTTATCTCACCAAAGTTAAATAATCTTACTTTGAATTAAAACCTAAAGATAGAAATAGATATTCTTTCGCGTGTGTATATATATATAAAGCAGCTCAAATGGAATAACTCTAAAAAAAAAGACACTACTATTGATTCACGTCCCAAAGTTAAATAAGTTTGTATTTAAACTATTACACTGAAAATAAATTTAGATTAAACTATTACATTGGAAATAATCCTGATGTAAACAATATTGCTGAGGTTAACTGGATTTCTTCAGACCATGTCGCTGTGTAAATGTCTTCTGAAAAAGGAAAGCAAGTGCGAACAACTAATTCTGATAATGGATGATCATTTACACATTCATGAGTATTTGTGTTCATAACCAAACAAAGTATTTCGTTATCAACAAATAGATTTGGTGACCAATCGACAAAGTAGAAAAAGACATAACTGGCTGCTACCTCAAATGCTTGTAATCATCTCCAATAAGAAGCCAAAGTCGTATTCCATAGCAATAATGTAAACGGTTGAATGATAAAAAATCAAGTGCACCCATGTGGTCAACTAACTTTTGATATTGAGCTTTGACTTCTTGAGGTACTAATGTTTCTATAAATGTTTCACAAGTAGAATAGAATGAAATAACTGAAAATGGATTGGTATATACAACACATTTCCAACTTATCCAGTTAATCACACGATTGGCCCAACTTTTGAACATCTAGATTACAAATTCTCGGTGGAGTCCATTTAAAAGATAACGAAAAATAAATTCTATAGTTGAAATGACCATCTTCAGAACTTGATTTGTAAATATTATGAATATTATACTCAAAACCAATATAAGCAAAAGAATACACTAAAAAAGTATAATTGTTTTTTTTGTTCATTGGATTCTCAATGTATCTGACAGTATTCAGCGTAGGATTCGAAACCATTAATTTAGTCTTTAGTCTTTTAATACATAATTTGATGCATATATTGGTTTTTCTGCACCAATTATAGTAAAATAGCCATACCTGGTTACTTTGAATTGAAGGGACACAAAGCTACTTCTTTCCTTCAAAATGTTGATAGAATAAATTCAATTATTTTGGAAGAAGTCTACAATGGACCAAATTCATGGTGGACCAAGTGAAATATTTTCAAATGAGTGGTTGTAATTTTATAGTGAATAATAAAAATAAAATAAATAAAAAATTTCAACCACTCATTTGAAAATATTCTATTTATTTCACCATGAACCAGATCCACCTTAGACAAAGCCATGATTTTGAGTAAAAAATCTTCAGTACCCATGTGAAGCAAAATCTTCTTGTGGCATTTTTTTCTAGTTTGAAAATATTCGTTGATAAATGTTTTGCTCAAAAGAGTTACACTCCAGTAAATATTAAAAGCTCTACAACGACCAACTGTTTTTGGGCTAGATCTTAAAAAAATATGGTAAAGTATTTCATTCGAAAGTACTAGAAGCATAAAATCACCAGAAGAAATGTCACTCATTCTAAATTTTTTTAATAACATCGAAAGCTAAACAGACTATATTAATATTTTAAAGTATAAGTAGTGAGGTGTAAGAAAAAAATTAAAATCTAAAATGTATTTATAAATAAAGAGAAATAAAAGTAGAGAAAAAATAAAAGGATGTTTATTTTGAATTCATTTCTTTTTTTCATTTTGGTCCATATTTTGAATTCATTTTTAATCAAAGAAAAAAAACATTTGAATCCACATGGACAATACAACAAATAAAGAAAATAAGAGATACCCATATAATAGTTATTTTAAAATAGATAATTTTTTCATTTTTTAATGACTTAAAGATTTCTTTCAATTTGTAATTAGATTAAATAATAATGGGAGATATTATCTGCAAAGGGCACGATAGAAACATTTCTTTTTCTTTATCTTTTAAGAATTGTTATTTAATAGTATATTTAGTGTTGCAAGTTTTTAACTGTTCCAATTAATACATTAATTTTTCACCACACAATCTCTTATCAAATTTCCAATGTAGATAATGTTGTTTCAAAAGTCTTTAGAGCGAACCAATGCTACTTTTGTATGGAAAGTGAAAACTTTATGTCACTCATTCTAAGTTTTTTGATCAATGAAGGCTAAACAAAATGTACTAATATTTTAAAGTATAAGCGGTGTGGTGTAAGAAAATATTAAAAAATTAAATGTATTTATAAAGAGAATTAAAAGCAAAGAAAATACGAGAATATTTATTTTGAAATCATTTTTTTTAAATTTGGTCCATATTTTGAATATAATTCATTTTTAATCAAGGAAAAAATACAATTTAGATTCACATGGACAATACAAATAATAAAGAAAATAAAAAATACCCAAATAATAGTTATTTTAAAATAGATAATTTTTTTTGTTTTTTCAATGACTTAAAGATTTCTTTCAATTTGTAATTAGATTAAATAATAATGGGAGATATTATCTGTAAAGAGCACGATGGACGAAACATCATAATTTATTTATCAGTAAACATTTTTTTTTGTCTTGTAAGAATTCTTATTTAATAGTATATTTGAATATTATTATCACTTTCAAGATTCAAATAATAATATAAAAATATTATTTATAAAACCATAAACTATAATTTACAAATTCTTTAATGGTAATTTATGTAAAAAAATGTATTATTTGTTGTATGTTTTGAATAATTAATGAAATATTATATAAAAGGATTATCATCCTTCTTAAATTTATAGTAGGTACAATAATTTTTTTTTTTTACGATAGAATAAGGTTTTAAGTACTTTCAATTCCAGTTCCATATGAGATAGTCACTCCTAACCAAACCAATATATATCCTATAGTCATAATAATCAAATCATATTTTCGATTCTGCTAACTTAAACTCTTACTATTATAAAAAAAAAAAAAGTAAAAATAAACATGATACATATAACAATTATAATCCATGATGCCATATAATGAAGATATGGACAAAATCCATATCTTCAAAATAAACATTCAATTTTCGTGTTCCTTATTTATTAAGATAATTGATTGAAGTATTAAAACGATTTATTTTAATAGTAAATAATTTTGTATTAAAAAAGAAAAATAAATTATTTTTCAATTTCAAAATCATAAATGTATTAACATGTCCACTATATCATATTAAACTTAGTTTAAAATTACAAAATACATATAGGAAATACATAAATCATATGACTACGTACATTGGTTGGAATATAATCTATTACATTATGAATACAAGAATCAACATAAGAATCGGTAACAATCCTCTTTATATTACAGTTATCTAGTAAATATAAATAAATGATACGATCAACATCTGGAACAACCCATTTGAGAAAGTCAGACCTTTCTTTTATTATAACCAAATTATTCCTCCACATTCCAATAGGAGTCTCGTCACTTTAAATAGGAATAATAAGTGCAACCGATACCCATTGAATATGCAATTGATCATCAACTTCCATCGAAAAGATATAAATTGCATAAGAATCATTATGATTAGTTTGATTCTAAAGTAAAAGAATAATTTTTTCATCATGCTTAAATATTTTGAAATGATTATGCGTCACAAACTGAGGAATAAAGTTTTCAGACAATATTTTTGAATTAATGTCAACACAAATAAGACAACTTGCTATTAGATTGTAGTCAAAAAATTTTTGACCAAGAAAATAACAACGATCACCAGTAACGACGGTATTTTTCTCAATTCTGTCAAATAAGAAACAATGACTTGATATGAAATGATTGGAAGACCGTTGAAATTTTGAAGAATAAAAAAAATTGGATCCGTTTGGCCAAAATTACTTTTAGGTGAAAAGATAATTGAATAATACACATTCTTGTAAGCACTATAAAGGCAAGAGCAAATTAAGGGCAGGTTTGGTAATATTGTGGCTCTTAAAAAGCTGCTGATCTTTTTGGACTCTCAAAAAGTAATTTTTGGAGAGCCACAACATAGTCGTTTGGTAAAATATCTTAAAATTGGCTCTCAATAAAGAAGCCACACATATAGCGTTTGATAAATATGTTACATAATCACTCTCAAAGTATAAAATAACTAGAATTAACCCTTAGCCCATTTGATACAAAGTTTATATTTTTTATTTTTCAAATGCTAAAGTAATTTTAATTTTTTAATAAAAAATACACAAGATATATAAAATATATATTTTATTTTCATTGCTTTTAATTATAAATATATTTTAGTTTTTTTTAAATATTTTAATACAAGCTTGATAATAAAATCATACAAAATAAAAAGAGTTACGACAATATGAAAATATATAAAATCAAAAGAATTACGTAACATGAAAATAATATGAACATAATTATCATACTAATAACATTATGTATCATTTAAATACCACCGCAAATCTCTACTTAGCTACCATGTATATATATTATGTTTTTATCACCAATTACAATTATATATACCATAATATAGCGCCCAAATAAAGTTAAGAGTCAAATATATTATGCTTTAAACAAAATCAAACGTTCTTGTGAACAATTATATAAATTGTAATATTGACTGAAAAGCATAAAAATAATATAATCACTTAAAAATTCAAACATAGAAAATTAATTAAGTATTTATATATCAGCTTTATCATCTCATCAAACTAGAAGTTATATTATTTCGAACATTATCCATGCATCCGATACGTCGAACATTAGACTGTAAATTCGTCACATTAGACTGCAAATTGTTCATTACAGTAATATCTTCATCTTCAATCTTAATATCTAACTGAGAATATTAATGTTTTCCAACCTTTGGCATCAAAGTGTGTTCCAAGTTTGCTACCAGCTTCAATATTTTTTATGCACAAACCACAAAAAAATATCTACAAGATTTTTATTCCAATGTGTTATCTCTTGTGTATGATTTGTCTCCGCTATTGTCATGATATTCATTGTGGTTCTTATCTAATCTTAATCAATAATAAATATGAATTATTTTTTATCATAAAAAAAGAAAAGAAACATAAGAAAAGTACTCGAATCCTTTAAAACAAAGTACTCAATAATAATTTATCTAATATATTTGAAGAACATCAAATCATAATATAACAGAGAAAAAATAGGTCATAAGCAAATAAAAATTGGGGTTAACCTTAAATTGAGTATTTGGACAAATAAAACAAATCAAATCATCAAGAAATATTGATCGTAAATCAAATTTGCTGAGGAAAAATAATAATTGGATAAATTAAACAAGAGACACAAATTTGAAAGAAGCAAAATGTTGAAGGTAAATTTGGCTTTTTTACTGAAATATAAGGTTAATTGGTAATTTTAATTTTTGAGGAGCCAGAGCCAACTCTGAAAAACTACTCTCACGGACTCTCAAAAGCATCCCTAACTCTTAAAAGCTGAAAGCAAAAGCCGCTTAATTTTTTGAGTTACCAAACACAAAAAGATGGTTCCTGCTTTTGAAAGCATGAGCACTTGATGAAAAAGTTTTACCAAACACACCCAAAATCTGGTAAAGAAAAGCAATCTAAATAAAGTAGACTAACACAATATCTTGTTAATGGATTCTATGTGTTTAAAATATGTTCTTCGTTATCATACAAACAACTGACCAAAACTATCCCATTTGCGAAAGAAAATATGTGTGCTAGCACCACAAGAAAAGTTTGTAGGTAATGAGACTGTTTCAAGCATTTGTTCATCCTAATTTCACCAAAGAAGATATAGGATGGGACACTGAAGAGGATCACTCTTTATTCTCATCTGAATAAATTTTCACCTTTAAGCTAGAATCAGAGCCAGCAACATTGTAAACAAATAAAATTTTATAGGACAAACTATTAGAAAAGAAGCAAAAAGAATAAGTATAAAAAGAGAAAGGGATAGATCTTTCAAAATCGTCATAAATTGACATATTTGTTCACAATTGGATTCCAAATAATTAACATTGATTTTCAATGACTCTTAACCATTCTTATACAAATTATACCATTACTAACACCAATGATATTCAAACATCCATTTGCCAAAAAAGGTATGACCATCATTTCCCTAACATCGGAAACAATATTTCTTAGAGAGAAGGAATTAAATTGATAGGGAAGATCGGGGTGAGAAAAATGAATAAAAACACTCTTATCATACTTATTATTAAATTTATGGTGACAAAGATGAAACTCACTTGTTGCAGCAGTTTTTTTTCCAAAACCATGAAAGGCATCGACATTTACCGACTGTTTCCACATCACATCTTAAAAATATTTGATGCATGATATTATCGGGTAAAATTCGTATCTAATTTTTTGAAGGAGATATGTCACTTATATTAACTTAAAAGCTTAGAATAAAAAAGAAAGTAAAGAGACTTGATATTAAGAAGACACACAAGCTAGGTAGGATAAACGTACAAGTCGTAATATCTCAATTTATATAAACTTAACGAAAATTCAAAAAGAATTTAACTATGAATATCTCAAAATATCATTGGTAAAGAAAAATTAAAATAGTCTTGGTAGTGAAAAATAAAAAAATTGATTTCATAGTTAATTATAACTTTTTTATAATTTTGCATTTAAAAATTCTGATATCCTTGGTAAAAAAAATTAAAATATTCATTGACATGAATTTTATGTACCGATAGTATAATATTCAATTATTTTGGGAAGTATATAAATTCATAAAAATTAGCATAAGAGAAAATTTAGTATTAAATAATTATCTTTATACAAATTGTTGAGAGGCTCAAATATATTTTAATTATTGATAAGGAAAAATTAAAATATTCTTTGACATGAATTAAATTGTTTTAGAAAGCTTATAAATTCATGAATTATAGTACTCGTCATTCTAGGAAGTATAGAAACTCATAAAGATTCTTCACGAAAATAATATCTCAAATATGAGTGAAGCAGGTTATACTTCTACTCCAGAAAATCATTCCTCGATAAAAGTAGAAGGAATTTGTCCTTGGATTATGTTATTTGAGCAGGCCACAAACTACAGTGATAAGTGCACTTTTCTAGATAAATTCTTTTGACTATTTATGTTAAAAGTGTACACTCGGAGAGTGTGATTATAAGTTCAATGTTCATCAACTCCAAATTTGTTTTAACAATTTAGATCAATTTAAAAAACAGACTTATTTTTTTCATTTAAGTTTTTTTTATATCTTTGTCAACTTAATTCTTGGAAAGATTCAATATTCAAACAAAAATCCATGAAATTTTAAACCATTAAGGTTCTTCAATTTTTGTGTAAAAAAAATGAGAATTTTGACTAATCTTCTTAACTATTTTCAAAACTGTAATAAAAATTGAATATTTTTATTTTATGTTTTAAAAAATAAGAACAATTATTATTATTTATTTAAATAAAAACAAATTTAATTAATTAATAATACTGATGGTTGAAAATAGATGAGATAATTTTTCCTTGAAATAGAATGAAATCAATTAGCAAGTTACTAAGTTATAAATTTTTTTCTAAAAAAAAAATACTAAATGCTAATCTAGATATAATTCAATATGGAAGAAAGGTCATTTAAATAAAGAAGTTCTCTCCATAAAATATTTTTCCCATTCAAAAATAGATATATAAAAAAATTAAAATATTTCTTGACAAGAATTTTATGTATCGATAATATAGTATTCAATTGTTCTAAAAACTATACAAATTCATAAAATTATATTCAACATGAAGGAAAGATTGTATTAGATGATTATCTTTATACAAATTCTTGAAAGGCTCAAATAAATTTATGTATGTTATCCTATATGGTGAATAGTAAGGTAATGAGTGAGTGAATGAGATAAAATTAAATGGTTTAAATGTTGGTTATTTATTTTATATGGTTCCTAAGTTTATACTTTTTTTTTTACAATTTTACAAATAAAAATTGTGATATCCTTATTGGTAAAGAAAAATTAAAATATTATTTGGCATGAATTTAATTGTACTGGGAAGCTTATAAATTCATAAAGCATAGTATATGGAAAGTATACAAATTGTCCTTGAAGAGCATATGAGTGAAGTAGGTTCTACTTCTACTCCAAAAAACATTCCTCGATAAAAGTAAAAAAAATTGTCCTTGAATTATGTTATTTTAGCAGAAAATTCTACTATGCTGAAGGGGGAATCTTTCAACATATAATGAGCGCCCGTTGTCAATAATAGGGAGGAGACGCAGGTCCTACTACACCAACTTTTATGATGCTTGTTTTCGAAAAATAGTAGGTGCGGCAGAAATGGGCCCATCTGATGAGTGTGATGAGGGTTTATTCACTAGACAAAAGCGGAACGAAGTAAATAATTAGTTTAGCATTAGAAAATAATAATGAAAAATTACGTTAATTAATTATCCCAAAATAAAACAATTTTTTATTTTATATGAGGCTCGCCTAAATTCTTAAAAGTTGGAGCTTACCCTTTTTAATGTTAAGATTTTTCTTTTCATCTTCTAAAAATTTGTTAAAAAATCACCAAATATAGTTATACATAATGTGTTGGGCACTTAACTCTCTTAAAGTTTAATTTTAAAAAATGATAATGTGTATAAAGCGATGAAAAAAATAAACAAAAAAGATATAAGGTCTCATTGATAAAAGCAGTCTTACTTGATAAGTAAAATTTATTATTTTTGATCAACATATATTATTAATTATATTTATTTATTACATTAAATTAAATTTTGATGTTTATATTTTATTGAAATGAATTCACTATATAGGATTTTATTGTTTTAACAATTTCTGGTGTTTATATTTTATTGAAATGAAATGTAATATATAGAAGGATTAGTTTATTTAATATATAGAAGGATTAGTTAATTTAATTCATTAATTAGTTTATTTTATATGAGATTCAACGAATTACTGAAAAAGAATTAAATTTGTATAACGATGGAAATGATTAATTTAATATAATGTAGTTCAGCTTTTGTCCATCGGACAAAATACCTCATGTGAATCCCATTTCTTATCTGCCTCACCTATTACATCCTGCAACAATAATTAACTAACAAGAAGTGATGTTAAGAAACACGCATCCGCTTCCTCATGTTGACACATATATTTCATCAGGTGCTGAAAAATTCTAAGCCACAGCACCAGTTAGGTGCACTTTTCTACATATTTTTTTTTTGACTATTTGCATTAAAAGTGTATAGTGAGGAATGTGATTATATATAAGTTCAATTTTTATCACCTTCAAGTTAGTTTTAACAATTTGGATAAATTAGAAATGAACAATTTTTTTTTCAATTAAGTATTTTTTAATATCATTTTCAACTTAATACTTGTAAAAATTTAATAGTTAAAATAATCCATAAAATTCTAATTAAATAATGTACTTCAATTTCTGTATAAAGAAAAAAGAATTTTGCCTAATCCTTTGAACTATTTTTAAAATTGTAAAAGAAATGAATAGTTTTTTGTTTATTTTTTAAAAAATAAGAACAATATTTATTATTTATTTAAATAAAAGTAAATTAAATTAATTAAAAAGATTAATGGTTGAAAATAGGTTAGATAATTTTTTCTTGAAATATACTGAAATCAATTAGCAAGTTACTAAGTTATAGATTTTTCTTAAAGAAAATACTAAATGCTAATCTAGATGTAACCCAATTTAGAAGCAATGTCATTTAAATAAAGAAGTTATCTCTATAAAATATCTTTTTCATTTAAAATTAGACATGTAAAACAAAAAAACACAAACAGCCTTAAATTAAATTTATCAATTTAAAAACTAATAAAGATGAGGAAATAAATATTCTAAGCACCTTAATTATCATAACAAAAAGATACTCTAAACAATTTAAGCATATAAGAATTACATTGAAAATAGTCCTTCGGAAAACAACACTGCAGATCTTACACGAATTTTTTCATCCCATGCCGCACAAAAAATATTTGTGACTTTATATGAAAAATGATTATAAATACTGACCAGCAACTCTGACAGCGGACGATTATTTGCAAAATTGAAAGAATTCGAGTTTATAAGCAAAGCAATAAGCTCTTCTCCAACAAACATACTCGGAGCTTGACCGATTGATAAATTACAAAAACTCATGATTGGATGCCATTGCAAGTATCTACCATAATCTTCAATAAGATGCCATAGCCTTATATGATAGCAATTATCCATTTCGCCGAAAGTTAAATAACCGAGCATGTCCATATGCTCGATTAACTTTTGACACTGGCCTTTTTGCAGCTCCTGGTATCAGAAATTTTAAAAATCTTTCACAGTGAGTACAAAATGAAATAACAGAATATGGTTCAGTAAATAAAGCACCTTTCCATTTTATCCAGTTAACAATATCCTGTATAATAATAGAAGATGCTCCTAGTCGTTTAACATTCATATTACAAGTTCTAGTTTGATTCCAATCAGAAGCATAGCTAAAAAATAATCTAAAACTGACACCATTATCTTGAGAATTTTTTTAAAAAATATTAATAATGCAATAGTCCAAGCTATTTTTCATATAACTAAAAGAATAAACACAAAAGAAATAATCATCCTCTTTATGTACTGGGTCAGGAATGATTCTTGCAACATCTTTCACAGGATTCTAAACCACAATCTGAGTACTTGTTCCAGTCATCGAAAATTTGATGCACAAGTTACCATTTTCTAAACCAAGAATTTTGAAATACCCATACCTAGTTAAATAGAACAGGAAAGTCAAAACATGTCCACTTTTCTCTGAGACATTTGATCATATTCAACCAGGTACTCCTATTAGGAAAACTTGATAAACTGAGTTGAAGCACAAGATATGGATTACGTCTCTTGCAAATTTGAAAATGTTCACTCACAAATTTTCTGTCACTAAGAATTTTACGCCAAAATCGATTAAGTAACCGACAACTACCAATAGTCTTAACACTACACCTTAAAAAGATTTGATACAATATTCTGGTAGGGATAACATGCATTGGAGGGTGTTTTACCAGTTTTATGATTTTCAGAATGGGATTTCAAGAGAGAGTGAGTACCAGCCAATGAAGTGTATCAAAATATTTAAAAGTGCAGAATTGAAGAGACTGGAATTGCATTCAGAGTCCAAATATACAGACACTTCACAGAAATCCGAAGTGTGCAGTTTTAATGTAAAAATAACAAATGCTATTCTAGTATGAAACCGTAACAGAGTAATCTTAACAGAACGTGAATCATAAAGATAAATGACTAATGAACTAAACTCAAAGAATCAAAAGGTAAGACTGAAAAGCATGAGTCTGATAACTGGAAATAAAACTGAAAACTGGAAAAGATTGGAAGGAACCATACTCAGAAACTGGGACTTTGACAATGCTCAGAAAGTCACTGGGATGTGAGGATTGTAAAGTGTGTGTTCTTGAAAGTGAAGATTCCAACCCTGGTTCACTTGTTTCAACTTGTATTTATAGATGTTTCCTCCAATCCTCCTTTGCCACGTGTTCCCTTCCGAACAGATCGGTTTTTATCTTGAGTAACTTCTTGAGTAACTTCCAAGCATCTATCAAAAACCGCTTTCAACCTTGGTCAACCTCCTATACTTCGAAATCGACACTTCAAACTTTTGAAGTTAACCTTTAAAATATCGAGAATCCTGTCTGGCCAATCTTCTAGCAAATCTTCTTTCAGAAGCCAAGTTATGATCTTCGAAATCTACCTCGTCCTCAGAATCGAGTCATGAATTTCGAAATCCATTTTGGAAGTGATTTTATTTTCGAGTAACAAAATGCCCCCTTAGATCATTTTTATTTCGATTGGAAGCGGAAAGAAACTCGATCTAGGAAAATAATCATTTAAGTTTAATATTAAACATTTAATAATTATAACCCCTCGCAAAACGCGCTTTTC
>JASCZI010031178.1:6242-8742 GCA_036250425.1 Stylosanthes scabra
TAACATTATGTAGTTACTAGTTTTTCTTTATTAACAAGTTAACTTTTGAAATTTCATTTCGGCCCCTAATAAGTTAATAATAATAATAATAATAATAATAATAATTATTATTATTATTATTATTATTATTATTATTATTATTATTTAGTCCCCAAGGTCTATAACTTTATGATTTAGTCCATAACTTAACTATATTTATAACTTAGCCCCAAACTTTACCTTATTTACAATTTAACCCCTACTTTACTAGTATTTTGGTTTTGGCCCCAACAACTTTTAAATTTTGTTTTAAATCTCTTTTTATCATCGAAAATTATTTTTAACATCTTAAACTTATATTTTACTATTTTATTAATATTTTTACCATGTGTTAAAATCTTATATTTTTTACCCATTTTTATCATTCTTTTAGTTACTAAAACTTACCGAAAGTTACCAAGTTACCAACTAATTAATTTTAACTCGTTTCCTTAAGTTCTTTTAGACTTTGCTCAATCAAATAACCCTTATACATCCAGTAGCAGTCCGGCCAGATTTGGAACTTTAACTCAAATATCATAAAATTTCATAAAATTACTTTCTTGTTAATTTAATTGGTAATATGTATCTAGAATTAACATACATCATATATAACACTTAAAATCATCAATCATATTTCAAGACATTCATAAACCATCATCAAATATATTCATCAACATAAAACATTCAAGGGAACAATAAACATCAATCAAGGCTTCTAAACTAGTCCTAATCCCTTACTCTTTTTAGTTCTTGATTAGTACTTGATCTTGAGTTGTTGTAGGCTTACCAAAAATACCTAAAACATATCAAACAAGCATCATCATCATGGCTGGATTACTGGACGAAAATCTCATGGAAAGAGCTTGAAGTTTTAATTTACTTAAGCTTGGATTTCTTGTAGAAAAAGCTAAGTTCCTTTAGTAAAACTCATGGTTTTATGAATTGATTTTTGAAATAAAAACAAGAAGTGATCTAGGAATTTTAAAACTGGAACTCCAGACCTTTAAAGATCATAAATGAAAGTCTTGAGAAGCTAAACTCAAAAGGATAAGAAGTTGAAAAGAAATGAGAACTTAGAAGTAGAAATCAACCTTAAATAAGCTTGAATCTTCTTGAGGTTTGGCTATGGAGGCTGTGGTCTTTGGCTGAAATTTCTTGAGGTTATTTGAGTTTATGAACAAGTGTTTAAGTGTGTAAAGTATGGTAAAAAGTTGGGGTTGAAAACATGTTGGAAATTGGGCATTTATAGCCAAATTTTCAAGGGTATTTTAGGAATTTTGGCCTCAAATTTCATTCTCAAATTTCACTCTCAATGTTGGGCACATACTCATGGTGACTCATAGAAGATAAGAGTATGAAATCTTCAGATTTTCTTGAGTTAAATCAAGCTAGCAAAGTGGTAAAGTTTGATAGGTTTAGATAAAAAGTTAAATAAGTAAGATAATTAGTCATTGTCCATCATAATCATAATTTAGGACACTTGTTTTGAGCTCGATTAGCTCGAAATTTTGAGGTGTCTTGGGGTGATTTGGAATGGTTTTTGGGCTGATGGTGTAGTAGCTTTGGTAAAAAAATTGGAGACTAAAAAGATAAAGGTAATTAGTAAAATTTTCGCCTAAACCACATCCGGTTCTATAAAAGAAATAATTATTGAAACTAAGTAATTTAATTCATTTCAAGATATTATATAGTTTAAATATGAGTATCCAAGCTTAGGTAAAAATTTGATGATGATCGGACGAGAATTTCATTAAAAACCGGTCATTTTTGACCATACCCGTTTTTACTGACGGTAAAAACGAACAGTAAAACCAGCTAAAAAAAATTAGGTAAAATTTACCCCAATGGTAATAAAATACTCTTTATTACCCTTGTTACTCATCAGGGATAAAATTCTTTATCCATAGAGATCGGTTCCGAGGATTTCCGAAAACCGGACCACCAGGGTGTTTTGGTAATTTTAAGCAAAAGTGCGCGGAAATCTCACGGCCATGAAAGGAGGGTCTTTACACAAATGTTTCCAATTTGAGAATTTTTGGGTGGCGATATATGTTCCAGATGGCGATATATGTTCCAATTGCTCCACCTTATCGCACTAAAATCGGACCCCAAAGAAAATTGGGGATATATGTTGGATTTGATTCTCCCTCGATAGTAAGATATCTTGAGGTTTAGACGGGTGATGTGTTTAAAGCCCGATTTGCAAATTGTCACTTTGATGAATCAATGTTTCCAGCATTAGGGGGAGAAAAGAAACAACAAAATAAAGAACTTGATTGGAAGGCATCTTCTTTAATGCATCTAGATCCCTGATCAGGACAATGTGAACTTGAAGTTCAAAAGATTTTACATTTGAAAAGAATAGCAAATGAATTGCCTAATGTATTTTCTGATACAAAAGGATAACAATGTCCTATGTACCTGCTGAAAATGCCCCAATCCAAATTGATGTTCCTGTTGAACAAATAATCATTGAACA
>JASCZI010031178.1:13742-20384 GCA_036250425.1 Stylosanthes scabra
ATAAAACTATAATGTCATGTTCAATAGTAACTACTATTTATTTAAACTGTAAAAGTACAATGAAATTAAAATTCAAGGAATCCCTAAGTACTATTAATGTTCAATACTCTAAATAGTGTAATAGAAATGCACAACAAAAATAGTAAACTAATTTTTAAAGATAAAATTAAACATTGTCTTCATGATTTTCATTATTTTTCCCTGATGCGGTTGTTGGTGTGTCAGGTTCACTGTCAACTTCAGTTACCTAATACATATTATGAGAAAATATCAACATAAGAAGAAGAAATCACCCATGGAAGACATTAGCAAAACTATAACGAAGGAAACATACAAGGAGGCTTAAACTCAAACACAATATTAGATACTTAACACTGCAATAAACATGGTGTCTGCTTTGAAATGCAAAAACAAATCTTATATAATAGTTAACAATGAAGGATAGAAGAATGAGGGGAACAACAATAGAAATGGCTTGACAGCTTCCTATCACAAATAGATTTGTCTATGGACTTCTTTAAAATAAAGGTTTAAGCTTAAAATTCCTGTCAAGATGAATCAGGGCTCAAACTAGAAGAATGTAACATGATACTACTTATATAAGCAAACACCAGCAAGATTCATACAAAAGCCATCAATAATGAAATTTAACACCACTAAGATTCAAACAAAATCCGGAATTATAATGATGCATTCTACAAGGTTGATGGGTTGCCACTTCTGTGCGTTCTACAAGGCTTTCCCACACACATTATATAAGATTCAATCACTTAAATCTAAATCTGGATACTGCGTTGTCAAATAGGCGATGAACGTGCGGCAACGACAACTTGAAAGGGAACAGCGAGAACGAAAGTAGCAGCGAAGGCGAGGTGGGTGACGACGACTAATTAAGACAATGAACAATGTTAGGGAAGAGATGCAGTATAGAAGGGGTCTTGTAATGGAGGCAATGAACAAGGTTATGGAAGAGATGCAATTGAGAAGGGAATAGACACAATGGAGAATGGGTCGTTCGTCCTTGTAATGGAGGCAATAAACAAGGCTATGAAGAGATGCAATGGAGTCCCTGTAATGGAGGCAATGAAGAAGGCTATGAAAGAGATGCAATGGAGAAGACGAGGGTTTATCTTTTGGGTGGGCCAAAAAATTATAACTGACTGAAAACAAAAATTAAAAAAAAAAAACTTAATTTATCATGTTAGTTTATTCATTTTAAATAAAAAAACATGTTAACATTCGATTAAAGGGTTATAAAAAGAGTGTACAATTGAGTGTTTATGATAGATCATCAAAATGATATTATGCCCTCATTTTAAGAGAGGCACCACAGAATTAGCCACGAAGAATTAAAGTAGTTTTTATATGACAATGTATGTAAAACTTAAAATAAATAACAAGTAAAAAATAGAAAGAGAAAAAAAAATAATATATATAAGAATTAAAATAAGGATTATGGAATAAGAAAAATAGAAGGAGAAAAAAATTCTTGAAAAATAACCACCGAGTATCGAACCTGCGTATACACTGTATGCTTGAAACTAGTAGGCCATCAAAGCACTAAATTCATTAAAAAAGTTTTCGACATATATTATATATGAAAAGTTATTCGGTAAAGATTTAAATTCATATAGATATAAAAAAAATTTTACAATACAGATTTTATATCTTACATCTCAAAAAAATTAAAATAATGTACAAATATAGACTCACATATTCTTCTAATAAAATTTATATCTTTACCATTTACATATGTACCATATAAATTACTATTATATTCGTATTGTAGAAATTTGGGGGGCGAAGGCCTATCTTGCCCGCCCTTAAATCCGCCACCGCTCCTCACGATGATTTAATAGGTCCATCAGCTATCTAAGTCTATTGGTTCCAAACAAAAGGAAAAATTCATAGTTGGTCTTTTAAAATAGGGATTTTTTAGACGGTTTTCCACACATTAATATATTTTTTAATTATCATGTTTACCAAAGGATGAGGTAGTTCAAATGATAAATTTATTCCCTTCTCTTAATAAAAGTTTCGAATTATTTTGAGAAGAAAAAAATTTGCAGTCCACCCTCCTCGTAATCATTGTGCTTCTTCTGATGATATCACTACATTTATTTCCAAAACAACGCAATATCATAAACCCCTCAGTAAATTCTAATTAACAAATGGTTGTCTATGTAAATATAAAAAGAAAATTAATTTCACCTAATTTGTTACTGCATAAAACAATTGAATATTTTTATTTTTACTTTTCGGCTTTTCGCCTATTTGCTGTTATTTCTTATTGACAAGCATTTAGCACTATTATGGTTTATATATATATATATATATATATATATATAACGAAAAAACGAATGTCACAGCCAAGTCCGGCTGAAATCCCAAAAAAGTTTTAATACATGAAAGATTTAATACTCATAAATTGGGCACACATCTAAGTATCACAAACATAAATTTCAGAAAAACTGCTTTTCCCATCAAGAAGTCAAAATGACAAAGTCATTGTGCCACGCGTCCTTAGAGCCAACAGCACACCAGCCAGTACAAGGAGTTCCAGACTCCTCATTTTGGTAGGAGCATGTAAAAATTTCACCATATTTATTCTCATATATTTTTTTTAATCTCACTTGAGATTTAATTAGATTAAACCCTTATCAACTATTTAGCTATCTACTATATAGCCAACAGCACACAAGCCAATACAAGGAGTTTCAGGCTCCTCATTTCGGTAGGAGCATGTAAGAATTCACCCTATTTATTCTCTTTTTTTTTTAATGCTACTTGACATTCAATTTGATTGAACACTTGTCAAGTATTTAACTATCTATTATTGAATTATTTTAGCTATCTACTATTGAATTATTATATAGTAAATGATTTTTATCTTTCATTTTATAAATGTAATATTTCAAATTTTATATTTAAAATCCAAAAATTGTTTTATAGTAAAAATTTTAAAAATTTTATATTCTTTCTCATAAATCTAATTACTGAAAATTTTAATTTGAAATTAATAAATCTTATTTTTATTCCAAAATATCATCTTATTTTTTATAAACCTAATTATTAAAATTTAGATTTAAAATAAAAAATTATTAATGGTAGAATTTATTTCTAAATTTGTATTTTTATTAATTTGTATCTTTCTAAGTTATTCATATTTTTTGCTTTTTTTTTTTTATTGCACTTGGCATTTTAGTAGGTTGAATACTTATCAAACACTTAGTCATCTATTATTTATTCTCATATTGTTTTGCTTTTTTTCTTTTATATCACTTGGCATTCAATTATAATAAATACTTGTCAAACAATTAGCTTACTACAGAGGCAGATTTACTAAAGTGGTTGTAGTGGCCTCCTCCTATGTAAATCCCGAACCTTCGGTCAACCAAAACGGCACAATTAGCTAACAATCTGTGCCACTTAAGCGCTACATCTATGATAGGGACCCAAACCCGGACGATTACGATAATCTCGGAATTTGGGATTTTCGCTGAGATATTCAAACTCAGTGGATTTTTCTGAGTGGAACCAGTCAGTCAGTCAGTTCAAGCTGCGCTGGGACCCGCACAGTTAATTTAATTGACGGTACTAGCTCAGTGTCATCGGGTATAAAAGTAAGAGGAAACGAAGGTACAAGTACGATCCCAAAAATGTTTAGGACACGAACGCGAACACCTACGTTACAGATTTGGCCCGAAACAGACCAAACCGCATAATTACGGAAATGCCATTCGTTAGTGGCTATATAAGGAAACAACACCACCATCCATCTCATTTTCTTCCTTCTTGTTTGAGAAAATTAGAGAGAATAGGCTGAGAGTTGATTCAAGTATTGCTTCTGAATCAACTCTAGCACTATTCACCGCCACCTTTCGGCGGCCATAACTTCCACACTGGAGCTTCGATTGACGCACCGTTTGCGGCTACGCGAAGCTCGTCACCTCCTCTACGTTTCTATCCTAGATTTGAGGTATGGGTATCACGTTTTCATCCCCATTTCTCTCCTCCAAACCTGCGAAAATACATGGGTTTCATGGGTGTTTATGTTTTGTGATTCTTATGGTTTTAGGAAAGCTCAAGCTTGAGTAAAAGCTAAGAATCACCACCCACTACGTTGATTGAAGGTAAATGCAATCACAACCCTTGTTTCTTCCATTTACATGAACCCTAGGTTTATAGATTTGGGCTTTTTGGGTGCTATGACGTGTTGTAGATGGTGGTTGATGCTAGTGGAGGCAGATGAAGCTAAGGCAAGGGATAGATGAGCTGGATGGAGCTTGGTGAAGCTCATTGAGGAGATGGGTATGAAGATGGTGCTTGGATGCTCAATGTAGCGGTGGAACCGCTTAAGTGTGCAAGTTGAGCTTGATATTCCAGGTACGGTTTAGCACTCGTTAAAGTATAAGATAATCTAGCATGATAAGCTAGGCTAGTAGACCTAGAATGAGCCTTAAGATGAGTTAAAAATGAAATGAGACTAGGCATATGATATGAATTGAACGATGTTTGATGATTGATGCTTGATGATGAATGTTATGAATATGTATGTTGAACAAGTTTGTGTAAAAATGATTTAAGAACACAATTGAAATGCCTATACATGAGATGATTAATTTGATGTAATGAGTTTTGAAAATATATGTTTAAAAGGGTGATAAAGCATTGGGAGTGTTGTGGAAACATATCAAAGGTTTTGGAAATGTTTTGGGTAGGAAAATGTTGGTTTTGGTTCTTGATCAAAAATGGTTTTTGGGAGAACTCGGTGAGCCATAACTTGACTTCGTCTTTGTGAAAATGATTGGAGGTTGTATGGTTTAAAGCTTGTTTAACAATCTTTCAAATGGTTTTGGAATGAACGGATTTGGAGTTTTGGGGAAAAAGTTATGACGTTTTGAAATTGGTTAAAAAGTTTAGAAATGCTGTCAAGTCTGTTTTTGCCCAGGGTTAATTCAAGAGTCGACTCTCACACCTCTAGAATCGATTCTGAATCATCCAAAGGCCACAGAAACGTGTTTTCGAAGTGCTCGAGTCGACTCTAAGTGTCCAGAGTAAACTCTATTCAACCCAGAACCTGTTTTTATGAGTTTTTAGGCCTCAGAATCGATTCTCACACCTCCAGAGTCGATTCTAAGTGACACAGGGGCAAAACAAATATTTCTAAGAGTCACGAGTCGACTCTGAAGGGTGTCAGAGTCGATTCTAAATTGGACAGAAACGAATTTGGTTTGAAAATTTTGCAGGGAGTCGATTCTGAGTATCTCGAATCGACTCCACCTTTCAAAATGAACTTCAAAGGGGCATGAGAGTCGATTCGGGGAAGACCAGAGTCGATTCTCATGAGCCCAGATTTCTAACTAAGTGTTTCAAAGCCTCACAGAGTCGACTTACTCTTCAGAGTCGATTCTAATGACAAGTTTTCCTATTCCAAATGAATTTAAATAGCAATAAGAGCCTTCCACACCTCCTATAACTAATTACATTTCATGTATAGTGTGTTGCCTTGAGAGAGACCTCTTTGTATGTAATGAATGAATTCCGGAAATGGTCCTTTCGAGATGTATGATGACGTTATGTGAGTCATGAAGTGAATGAGGGGATCTACGGGATCAACTTCCCTGCTTCTGGCAATAGCGGACTCTCGGTCGTAAAAGGGTGCCCAAGGAACACCCATGTCATGAAATATCGGCACATGATGATCACATGGAAACCCCCAATTATGATGATTGAGCAAGCGCTGGGGCGTTATATAGCGTCCTCGGGGAAGTACGTACTGTGAGTGATCCGGGATATATACTAGATCGGTCAGGTTGACTATTATAACCGACCAAATGAGCTCATTTAGCCATAGGGACAGGTACGCATCATATGCATTTGTGTGACATTGTTTGGATTGAATTGTTTGGTAGATTTAAATGCTAATTGTTATGTGATTGAATGGTTTGTTGTTGTGTGCTTCCTTGTGTTTGCGGATCCTTAGATATACTAGTATGAGGTTAAGAGGTAGGAAAGGAGGTAAGTAAATTACGAATAAGAGAAATGAGTAGGTGATAGTGAAGCTTACTGTGAATTGAGGAATAGAAGTAGATCATTCTAATTATAGTCATAGAATGAGAGTTGCATGAACGTTGGCGAGATTGTTTTGAGAAAATACGAGTGTATGTAACACCCCGATTTTTATGGTACATTAACACGGCGTAATTATCTGTTAATTATGCCATTAAAGTTGATAGTGATGGTAAGGAACCAAGCCTAAATGGACATGATAAATTCAGAATCTGAGATTTTCGCTGAGATATTTGGATTCAGTGGATTTTTTCGAGTGCAAGCAGCTAGTCAGCCAGTTTAAACTGCGCCGGAAAACGTACCGTTATTTTAGTGACGGTACCGACAAAGCGTCACCTAAAGCGTAGTAAAAATGAAATGAAGGAGTGGTTATGATTAGGAAAAATATTTAGAACACGAACGCGAACACCTATCTTAAAGATTTTGGCCCGAGGTGAGCCAAATGTGCGAAGTTACCAAACCACCCTTCTTAAAAAAAAAAAGGGGGGGGGGGGGCTGAAGCCCCAAAAGTCTTTATTTTCTCTTCTTCTTCGAAAAAGAGAGAAAGAAACAGAAAGAAAGAAAAGAGAG
>JASCZI010031179.1:0-22781 GCA_036250425.1 Stylosanthes scabra
ATATATATATATATATATATATATATATATATATATAACAGAACTATCGTATTATATTCGTATACTTTTCAATGCGCAGTACATATTATTTAACTAGATAAATAAATGAAAAAAAAGTGATAATGTCACTTATTTTGTATGAGACTGGATCGTTAAGTTCTAGTGGCGGCGTGCTTGTTTGGATTGATTTTTTTAAGAAAAAATATTTTTTTTTATTTTAAAAAAAAATATTTTTCATTAAATTTATATCATTTGAATGTATTTTTAAAAAAATTATTTTTATTTAAAAAAATTATGTGCTCTTTTAAAAAGTTAATAATGGATTGCTTTTTAAAAAAGTAAAAGAAAAAATAATTTCTATTAATAAAAATTTTTTTAAAATAAAACATAAATAAAAAAAAATATTTTTTCAAAAATCAATTTAAACTTACCATTAGTTCGAGATAGCGAAAAAAGTAAGCTAACATCGAGGGAGAGAGTGAAACCAACCAATAACTAACTAACTATCTGTCTAGCAAACTAACTAATGATAGAACGAATCATAATCTTTTATTTTTATGTAATTGCAATTTTTAAAATTTAAAATATTTTAACTGAGCAACATTTTATTAATTTTTTTTTCTAATAACTTATAATTCCCTTTAAAATTTTAAGTAAATAATTATATATATATATATATATATATATATATATATATTTCTGGATATTCAAACTATATTAGATAAGTCGTTGAATATATTGGTAGACTTCGCCCGGTTGGATAATAAAATATTTAAAAGAAATTTTGAAATTTAGTTATCTCTATTTCATATCCTAACCGTTTTGACAAAAAAATTATATCATAACCATTTTTAACTTGAACATTATTTATTTTAATTTGGGTATGAAAAATTGGTGATGAATTGATGATGAAAGCTACTCATTGAACTTCGAGAAAATAATAAAAACAAAAATAAAACTACCTACCTTCAATTTAAAAATTACCTACCTATATATTATGCTAATATATAGGAAAGTTTATTTTATTTAAATTTTGTTTTAAAGATAAGTAAATAAATAAGATAAGATAGTAATATATATATATATATATATATAAATCTAGAGAACCAACTTACATAAGATATATTACAGAATGGTTTACTTAATGATATAAACAACTCAAAAAATTAAAAGTGACGAGCATAGCAATAATTGAACACAAAACTCAGCTCATAATCCACAAGAATCACAAGAACTAGCCACCAGGTAATTTAATCTTACCAATAAGAACGAGAATTTTGATTTTTCTTTTCTTGGAAATAAAGTAACATTTTCTCTTCCAATTTTGTTTGTGTAATCTTTACAAGTGTTTTTGTTATATTTTGTTTCTGATGAGGAAGTAAAAATCTATAATTTTCATGTTTAAAAATCTGTGTTATTACTTATTATTGGATTGAAAATAGATTACTTAGTAATCATATATATTAAAGAACTCAAGAAATTGCAGGTGTTCATATTAGTAATAATAATGGAGCACAATCCTCGCTACATAATACACAAGAACCTCAAGAACTTGCTGCCAGGTATTTCACTCATTCAACTTACATATCTTACCAATAATAAGAACAATAATTTTTTTCATGATTATTTTCTTTGAAAATAATGTATATCATACTCTTGCCAGATTTTTTTTTTTTTTTTAATGAATACTTCTATAATCTTAAAAGTGATCTTATAAGATTAATCCTATTTTTTAATTTGTGCGTGTACTTTCTTTATTTCACTTTTGTGACAGATTTTACATGTTTCTGGTGACTTATACAATTTAATATTTATACATGTAGATTTTTATTACATAGAATTTATTCTTAGGGCAACCATAGGGGCTTTATTTTATCTATTTATATAAATTTGATATTGAAGCAGGAGAACTTAGAAAAGAATATGAAGAAAATGAATCAAAGATGAATAGCATAGGATGGAAGAAAACCGGTGTATTGGGAGCAGGTTCTTATGGCACTGTTTATATTGCTACTGTTGTTGATATGCAAACTCGGTATAAAAGAGTTTTAAAGATAATTGCTGTCAAGACCTCATCAAAGCCCACATTGGCATTCTCTTTGAAGAAAGAAGAACAAATTTTGCAATCATTTAGTGGCTGTCAAGAAATCGTTCAATGCTTTGGGAGTGAGATCACCGTAGAAGGTGGAATTCCTCTTTATAATCTATTTTTGGAGTATGCTTCTTATGGTTCTTTGGCGGACTTGATCCACAAAAAACCTCTTCCGGAGAGCGAAGTGAGAATCTACACGCGTATGATTGTTAAAGGGCTTTCTCGTATTCATCGTGAAGGAATTGCCCATTGCGACCTTAAACCGGACAACATTCTTTTGTTCCGTCCATCCTTGGAACAAAAAAGCGTAAAATTTCAATTGAAAATTGCAGATTTTGGATTGTCTAAGACAAAAGACGAGGTAACAGATATTGAATTTTGGAAGTCTAGGCCTAGAGGGACATTATCTTACTTGTCGCCGGAGGCGTTTTCCGGATACATTGATGCTCCGATGGATATATGGGCACTTGGTTGCACAGTTCTTGAAATGCTCACTGGATTGCCTGCATGGGGTGTGAGGTTTACGCCTAATTACAAGAATTTAAAGTTCTTGGTTGGGTCTCTTAAGAATTCCCCAAAACCGCCGAATGGACTAAGTCTTGTTTGCTTTGATTTTCTTGGAAAGTGCTTTGAGAAGGACCCTAGCAAGAGGTGGACTGCTGACATGCTTCTTCATCATCATCCTTTCATTTCTACTTTGATTTCGCTCTATTAGATTATTTTGCAAGTGGCATATGATTATTGTTCTGAGTTTGTTTTATCATAACATCTATCTGGTAGTATCAAAATACTTATCCTAGGAGAAGTAATTGAATGTAGGTAGGAAAAGTATGTTGTTAGAGAAATTGTGACAATGTAAGATTTGATGGTCGAATTAGTTTCCTTTAGTTGTCTCTTGGTCCAAGGGCCTCATTTCTATGCCTTAGGGTTCTTGGGTCAAGCCGTCTTCTTCTCCTTGATGGCTTTGCCCAAGAGGAGTTGGTGTTGAACGGTTTTAGGGAATAGAAAAGTCGTAGTATTAATTATTATATTGCTTATTGAAGTTTATCTTGGTACTAAAATAATTTTGTCTATATATATAATTTTTCTACTTTTAGTAAGAGTGTTATGTTATTTTGGAATAATTATTATCGTAAACTAAAAACGATAAAGCTTACGATACTTAATTATATTAGGTGGTCTCTTATTGATATATTGCAGAAATAGTTTATTTTAACAACAATGTTTAGACAATAAATTGTTTTTCTCTTCCAAGTGAGGATCAAGATATACAGAGTTGATACAAATTTGTCCATTATTAACTAGCATTTTTTCTGAGTACTTACTTGAATTTATGGATTTTATATTTTTAATAAATTATAAATATTTATGTTAATCCTTTATGAGAGAAAACATTATAATTAAGAGCGAGCCACCCACATCACACTTCAAACCCTTACTTTAGTTTACAACACAGATTTATTTATTTTTGTAGATTTATAAGACACATAATACATCATGTAATAAGTATGCAAAGACTAGCTAGATTCTTGAAAATTATTGTTGCTGCACTTATTATTACAATACATGCATATTCACGGCACAATTTTATAAGCTTTGGTCTTTTCTATCCAATTTATAAATGATTTCTTTGAGTCCCTAAATCCCAAAAAGCCATGCTCTTTGGCCTTGTTCATGTTATCCAACACAGCCTCCATTCCCAATATAATATCCGCAAACCACCAATCACCAACATCTTCAAGCTTAGTACCTTGCAAATTATTCTTCTTCACAATCTCATCCCAAACACCACTTTTATCTTTCATCAATTCTGACAACCTCAAACTCGAACCTTCCCCCTCTTCCTCAACAAAACCATACTCCTCAATCCCAAACTTCTCCGCCAACACCGTCCACAAATGTTTCCACCTAAACACGTCGCCGTTACTAACGTTAAACGGTTCGTTTCTCGCACGTGCGTCCACCGCACCCCACACGTGCTGCTCCGCGATCAAATTGGCATCCGAAGCCGCTGAGTAGCACTCCCATGCTGCTTTGGTTCCTGGGAACCTTAACGGAACACCTTCGTGTTTACATATAGTAGCGTAAACACAAAGGGTTCCGATAAGGTTCATCAGGCTATAAGGTGAAAACCCAAAGATAACTCGTGGTCGATTTATAAACCATGTTAAGTCTCTTTTTTTTTGGGCCATTTCAAACAATATGTCCTCTTGTGTGTAGTAAAAGTTTGGTGCATTGACACGTGGCAAGTCCTCGGTGAAAGGTGACTCATTGGGTTTAACCTTTCCGAAAAGCTCAAATGGTCCTACATAGTATTTCACTCCTGTCTGGAGAGACACGTGGCGGAGATTGGGAGCATTTGGAATTAGAGCGTTTAAGACGTTACGGAACATGGACCCATTGACTTCACAATTTTGGGCCTCGGTGGGCTTGCTCATCCATGAGACATAAAATATGTGTGTGACGTCGGTCAATGGTGAGAGCTTCAATGCGACATCGCTTGGGTTCGAGATGTCGCATTGAATATAATGGACAGGGTGGTTGGTGTTCCATGGTGGTAGATTACGGCGTGCTACGCCGTAAACCTTCCATGGACCACCCGGTGTGTTTTGGAGAGGTAGAATTTCGGCTAGACTATTGCCCACAATGCCTGTCACCCCTATAATCAGTGCCACATTTTGAAAGTTTTGTGGTGATTCTTGTATTTCATTGGATATATTCTGAAGACACAAATCAAAATACAAAGGTTAGATATATATATTTAAATACTTGAAATATATATAACAAAAAATGCTAGAATTACATTTAACATCTTTATTATAACAACTTACAACTAAAGAAGGAAAGGAAAATAAAATAAATAACATATAACAAAGGAAAATAAGATATTAGTGTCATTTTGGACTTGCCTTGGCAGCAATGCCAGTAGATCTTTCCCACCACCAGCTCATTTTATTTTAATTAATTTGTGGAAGATCAAAGATTAAATTAAGAAAATATGGGTTTGGTTTTTAGCAATAGGTGAAACCTTTGATTCTCTTTGATATTCACATTCATGATTCATTCAAATATATATAGTGCTATGATTTAGAAGAAACGATGGTAAAAGTAATGATATATAGTAATAGTAACATAATATAATTATCTTGGTTGAATTGTTTAATTTGATGATGACGAGTGCCATGACATACTGAAGGCATCGATCTTCTTCATAGGACTTATCAACGTACCTATCTATTCAAATATTTTGTCTATGTATATTTTTATCTTTCTTACGAACTGCCGTGGTCGGATGAGCTTACTAGAATTTAATTTTAATATATTTACTGAGTCGAATTAAATATCTTATAAAATCACCTAATTACATTTATTTCTTAAAATTATTATTCATAATAATATTTATAAAAATTAGTATTTCACTTACTAAACATAATTTAATAAAATTAAATCCATCATGTTAATATATGCATGAAATTTAGGGTGTAGGAGCCAAGTTATCTCGATTTGACAATGTATTAGTACTAAGTGGAAAACTTCATATTAATGACTGACCATAGCTAGTAAGTAGTGGGGATCAAAAAATTGTTCACGTAACCTATCTAAAAGTTTAGAGCATAAATCATTTTTTATTGTTCTTTCTAATTATATAATTTTTTTAATCATAAGATAACTTAAAATTTAAAATTTTGTGAAAAAGTTGCATTGATTACTAAACTATTATTCACATACAACTAACCCTTTTTCATACAAAATAAAAATAAAATAAGAAAACTTTTGCCAAATATTATTATTTAATAACTATTTTAATATTAAAAAATATTTTTTTCACATTATCCTCCGCCGCTGAGCTCTATTTAATAATGTGGCCAACAAGCATGACAGCATGAGATTCAAAATCCTGAATTTATTTAAACGAACTAGTGTGTTAATTAGTAGATTAATCCACTCAATTTAGTTAAAAAAATACTTTATTGCTTCTTTTTTAGTTATTTAAGTTAGAAAATATCAGAAATTTTTTAAGAAAAAAATAAGATGCATTACGAGCCAATAATTCTTATCTTTTTGAAGAGAAGGCCTGCTTTTCTACAAACTTGGGCTGAATGAACTTATACTATTTGCAAAGTAATGGACATTTTTCAAAGTCTAGACCATTAAAACTATTATTTAATATGCATTAACTTCTCTCATTCACCGCTTCATAAAATAACTCTTGTATACACGAAGATGTTTTCTTGTAAAAATGATAATTGATAATTATTAAATAATTTAATATGTTTAAATAAATTACTTACAATATATATTAATATCTTAACTATTATTTTAACACAATCATTTTCATGTGATTAGCCAAAAAAAATTAGACATCTCTTAGTTAAGAGTGTATTTCAATTTATTTTGGGTGTGTTTAATTGAGCTAATTTTTATTTAAATCACCAGCCTTTCGAAATTTACCAGTCTTCAGATTAGAAGAAACAACATATAATTGTTTTCCTTCAAAAGACAGAGATAAAAGCAAAAGTAACTTCGTATATCTCTCCCCAAAAATAATTGAGAATCATGCAACAAAAAAAAAAGGGTTAGACTAAAGAATAAAGACAAATGGTGAAAGGTCCAAACACATGCAATGAAGAGTTCCAATATCCTCAAACTCTGAAAAAGGCTGTGAAAATCCATGGCAAAGAAATGATTGGGAAGTGTGACTCTATCTTTGAGAAAAACGTTGACTAAGTAAACGCATTTGCCATTGGCATTTGGCAACGATTAGTATTATTGGCTATTGCAACGTTTGGAGCTGTGTGATTTGTCAGAGAGATGCCCCATTACAAATTATTATCTTGTTTGAAAATTGAAGACTCAAGCAATCATCAAGAACCAGACAAAGCAAACACCACCTTTTTCGCTTTATTTGCTACCCCTTTTTCACCAAATATTTAGGTCGCCATTCATTTCTTCCCAACTAATATGGGATCATTTTACCAATAAGAATATATTAAATTACTGGAATCATAGAATTCTTTTATTTGATTGAGTTAAATTACTATTAATCAATAAGTATTTATCATTGTACACTTTCATACATTCCATTTACAAATGAAAAATATAAACATCGATAAAAAAAATTGTACTTTAACAAAAGAAATCAAATAGAAAAAGAAGACTACGGGTATATGAAGAAGTATTAATTCTATAAAAAATTACTAGAAACATGGAAAAAAAATGTTCCCTATTAATGTCTTTGTAGAAGAATATGTCTCACTTGCCAAACATAATTCTAAATTACCAATAATCTTATTAAATAATGTGGCAAAACACCCTTTGATATTAACTTGGTTGGTAAAAGAGTAGTAATTTTTAATCCCTTAAAAGTTAAGCATGTTTGGTCATATGCACAGAACTTTATGCTATAAAAGTTATTTTGATCATATGGTGAAAATATAAAAGGCAAAGTAAATAAATAAATACATGAAAACTCTTCATAAGTTTAACAGTCCTATTTCCACCCAAAAAGGAAAAAAAGAAAAATCACATCATTAACAAATTCAAAGGTACTGCTAAGTGATTTATGAACATTGAAAGCACGTTCACAAGCATTCATGATTTCATGTTTTGGTGCTATCAGGGGGGCAAAAAGGATAGAGACTAATCATAGTGTCAAAACTGCAAGATAAAAAGCACCTTAAGTTACATGATTCAGACCATCTACTTTCTTTTTTTCCAAATAAAAATACCAAGAAAACAAATAGTTCAAATAATGTAAGGAATCCTAACAACGGTTACAATTACAATTGTTGCAACTTACAACATTGTGGCACATTGTCAAAATATATCAAGTCCTTAAAAGCATAGAGCATAGATCATATTCCTTTGAATAACCTTAGCTTCTACGAGCTTCTAGCTAATTGGCTTTTCAAATTCATAGGATAAAAATCAACATTAGACACATTTAATAATACTTATGAAATTGCACTAGTGATACACTAACAATATCCTATTCTATATTTCTAGCCTTGAAACTCAGGCAAAACTGTGTTAGTGATGAAATCTAGGTTATAACTGTGATCTTCAAGCATCATGTTCCAACGCTTGCACAGAAAAAAGGAAAGAAACAAACACAAAGGTACTCTAAAAGCAATTGTAGTTATAAAATTATCAGCAGATTCTCAGGTTCATACTTATGGGAAAAACAAGTGGGTAAAAAAACAGACCTTGATGCTCATAATCATCCACCATAAACCCATAGTATTAAAGTCTTTGCTCATTTTTCGATCTGTGACCAGTCATTTCCTATTTACAATTTTAGATGAGGCAGTGGAAAAACCTCGAACAACCCCACCGCAACCTTACCCGTTTACCTGCATCGATGCGATTTGTCAGCCATTAGAAACCTAGGCTAATCCGGAAACAACTTTTTCGCTAAACATCCACTGTCCAGTTAATGTTATTATTCACATTGCTTCCATGTGATTTTTGTATTTGAGATACTTTGGCATGGTATGCGGCCGCTGAGGTCTTTGCTCTCTGGCCCTGAGGGAGCTCGCAGGTTTCACTCATAGAAGCGAATCTTAGCTCTGATGGAGGAATGAAACAGTCCACTGAAAGGCCGGGGACGTTGAACGCCACCTCCTCAATTGTCCATGCTTCTTCCATCTTGGTTTTGGTGTGACTCATTGCTGTTTCTCCGAATCTGAAAAGCGTCACTACTGAACGACCCGAGTGAGCAATCATAATACCCTCAACCGGTCTATAATCATCAAGGAATGAATTTATTGTGGTCTCCCAATATACAGCGTCGCCTCCATTGTTTTGAATGCGAGTCAGATGGGAGTCTTCCAAATGAACAAGAAGGCCTGTTTTCTGGCTGAAGTACCCAAACAAAACATGCCTTATAATCTCTGCTGGGCCCTCGCTCCTGGATTTTAATGTCGAGGGATCGGCACAGAGCTTGAGGATGAAACAGTCCTCATCATTTATCTTCTTCTCCCCAATGCATCTTGCATTGATAAACATGCTTGCTGTTGTTCTTGGGTCAAGGCCCTGAAAAGAGACAGAACTCCGAATTATAGGGTGCGTTTGGATTATAACTTTGGAATAAGTACTTTTGTGAAAATATTCCGAAGTGATTCTGAAGAAGAGCATACTTTTAACAAACAACTCATAATAGATTCCAAAACAAGGGGAAAAAATCAATTATATACTCCGGTTTTGTGAATATGGACTTAGAAAGTAATTCGTTTTGTCAGAGGAAGTACTTCATTTTATAAAGAAACAAACAAATATATCCATAGACTATAGAAAAGACAATATGAAAGTATGAGAAACAGGTAAAAGTAATGGAACAGAGCCGGTAACTTAACCTGAAGCGCACGTCGTAAAGGCCTCACTGGTCCTTTTGCCGCGTGTGCACCTAGCCAGGGTGTGTGACGCCACACAAGCTTCCCGTTGCAACCAGCATGAACCTTGCTGCCACCAAGAGCAAGCTCGACATACCACATGTCCGGATTCATCTGCCACAAGACGAACCCACCGGATTCTGTGGCTTTAGAGGAATTCCGACTGCGCATAACCTTCTGAGCCGTCTCAAACTCGGAGGCTACCATCCTGACCTTTCCCATGGCATACGCATTGTTGATGGAATTCTGAAGCTTCTGCCCTCCCGAAGCAGCAATGTACTGCTGCAATATGTATTGCGCTGAAGAAGTTTCCTGTAACAACACACAACTTAGAATCATATCATCCTACAACCACCTAACTAAAATGGAAGAATAGAAAAACATCATAAGATCAAAACCCCACATCAAATGTTCCAATTGACACAAAATTACACCACAATGCTTCACTTTCCATTTCCTATCTTTCATCATAAACTATACTCAGACAGAGATAGAGACGAAAACAAAAGGATGTTTTCTGTGTTCACTTGTAGGAAGTGCAGAAAGCTCTTATGACTCTGTCCCCCTATCTTCACAACCAAACTAGTTTCTGCATTCAACCATGCTACAACAAAAATCAGCCCCTAAACTAGTCACTACGGTATAAAATGCATGTTAGAATACAGAATACACGAAATAAAACAACACTCATATTTATAAACAAATACACTGCAAATTTTTGCCGTGCACGTAGCAATTTTGTTCTGCATTTAATGTGTCTATCACATGATCTAAACACAGCCATAGTTACCGTGTTCTCTCATTTACCTTTATAGCACACACACTGAAATCTGTGTACACTGTACCTAATACTCTCTAAAGTACTACTTATAATTAAATAAAAACAAAAAAGAAGAATGTTGCAATTCTCTGTTTTGAACAACTTAGAAAAGAACATAACAGAACAAAATTATAAAATAATACAAAAAAAAAAAGTATGTATCAACACGAATACTCGTTGATCTGTACATATAACAAGAAAATTGTGAGTTTCTTTTTAAAAAAAAAATTAACTAGAAATAAAAATCCCCATGGTGATCGATGAAGATCACTTCATTGAACGTTGAGTTAAGTTAGTTAGGAGTTAGTTATAGAGAGAGAAAGTAAAAGAAGAGAGAGAAGAAGAAACTAACAATGGGAATGTCCTTGATGCTGAGGTGAGGGAAAGGATCGGTGGTGCAAACATGAACGGGAGCAAGTGGCGCGCCCAAAACCCCAAGCAACAACCTCAGATCGGATCTCTTACACGCGCCACCGTGAGAAGAGGAGGCGGAAACCGACTGAGCCCTCATCCAGTGTCCCCACCGTCCGTCTCCTCCTCCTCCTCTGGAATATTCGCTGGAATCAGTGCCGTCGGGTCCTTCTTTCAAAGGCGAGAGTGCTTCTAGAGGTCTGAGTGTTCCCGATCTGGAGAAAGAGACGTCGGAGGGAGGAGCGTGGTGGTGTTTGGAGGTTCGACGGCGGCGGAGGAGAGAGGAGATTGGAGATTGGGCCCTAATTGGGCTCTTAGAGCGTGAGGACCTTGACCTTGCTGGGGATAGGCCACGAACTACCTCGTCCTTGAGGGATGAAAAGAAGCCCTGTTTTTTGTCCATTATTACGGTAATGCCACTGGCCAGTCACGGCAGTGGCACAAGGTAGCAGGCACCAGAGAGGAGGAAAGAGTGAGTGTTTGAGTTGTGAGAGTGAAGGAAGGAAGGAAAGAGTGTTGAGATGAGAAAGTAAGAAGGAAGAAGGAAGAAGGGAGTAAAGTGTTGTTTTGTTGTGTGAAACTGAAATGGGAACAGACAAGACAGGAAGGGTTGTTAACTTGGTGTGGGACAAGTAAACTATACACTCCTAACTGTACTTCCACAGAACTTACCCGCTATTTTTTTAAGTTTAGTTTTGGTGCCCGTAAAAGTTTTATCACCAGTGCTACGGAATTCATGATTAGGGATATATTAAGAAGTCGATAATTAAATTATTATTAAAAATTTATATAAGTTATCATCCATAATTTATATTGGCTATTTATTTGTTATAATTTATTGATTCTCTAATTTTTTCAAGTTTTATAATTTTAATTAAGTTCATATATTTAGATGCCAGATTTAAATATGAATGCTAAATGACCTTATTTTTTATTAACATTTAACCATTAATGTTCATGTGTTAGTTAAAAAATATGATATTAAATTATTTGACTAAAAAAATTGATAAAATACAACCCTACAAAAATTCTTAAAAATAGAATATAAAAGTCTTCAAGAATTTCTTAGCGAGTGAAGGAAAAATTTTGGTACAACCTCTTAAATATTAATTCCTTTAACAATAAATGATTAAAAAAAATTTTACGTCAATAGTGTATAAAAAAAAAATTTACTTAACTCTTGATATATTAAATATATAAAATTATTTAGTAATTTTTTAAATTATTAATTTTATATAAAAATAGTTGCACATCAGTTTGAATAATATTATATGTATATATATTTATATATTCATTTATATATTTTTATATCAATTAAGTACACGCGTTAAGCATAAAAATAAATAAAGTTTAATAAAAAAAAATTCAAATTACAGGGAAAAAAAAAAAACTAACTGTTGGAATTACGCACAACTGCACAAGTTGATAAAATCATCAACTCACGTACGAATGTTCATTGGAAATGATCATTTTTAAATGTAAAAATACTAACTTAGAACTTATAAGTCTCACATCTGAGGACTTATAAATATAAGGCATCTTTTCCCATTAATAATTTTTTCTTTTTAAAAATCATGAAATTATTTATAGTGCGTAATTAACTTTTGGATAAATATATTTATTTAGAATTAATTTATATATATCATCATACATATTCATATTTTTTTGTTTTATTTATTTATTGTGATTTCTGTGTTGAAATATATTATTTATGTGCTATACATAATTATTTATGTATTATTAATTATTATATTCATATATTTTATGAATTTTTTTAATTAATATTTATATTTTTCGTATTATAAATGAATATATAAAGATGTACAATGATACATATAATAATAAATACATTATTACCGACTTATATAATATTATTGAATAGATGTGTGTCGCTATTTTGGTGATTGATTGGAGAGGGAGATAGTGAGGAATACATTAGATTGGGCATGAGAAGGGGATAAATACTAGAAGACGAAAACTTGTGAAAAGACGAAAACTTGTGAAATACTATACTTACTACTAAATTATGATTGGGGCATTTAGTACTAATCTTAATCCTCAAACAACGAATGCTTGTCGCCTTTGTGATTTGTGATGGGAACCACATGTACTAGTACTTCCTTTTTTTAAGTGAGAAAATTAATAATATGATAAAATAATAAATTAATTATTCGTAAATTAAATTACTAGGGCAGACACCCAAAAAAAAAATTATTAGGGCATATAATAAATAGTAATTTACTATTTATTTTATTATTTTTTAAATTTTAGAGAATCTAAAACTTTTGTGATGTTAACCACAAGTACTAGTGCTCATTTCTCAAAATCTATAGTATTTATTAAGAAAAATGTTGTATGTGAATAAATGTCTTTAAACAATTTCAATTAATTTTTTTATTAAAATTAACAAATAAATTTCTTAAAAATAACACAATTATTTGTTCCAAATAGACACCCAAAAAAATTGTTCAATGGTAAAATGTTGGAATTTAATAGTTAGGCTGATGAAATTCATTACATATAAAAGGTTATTTGATGGTATAAATTAACAAGATTTATACCTATTATAATCCACTATATTTATACGTCTAACAAGATAATATTCTTATTCTTTACTGATTAAATTGTGCATGATACATATTTTTTAGTTAGTGATTAATTAGGTCATAATTGAGCTAAAAAGTCTAAAATACTAATTTAATTTAATTAAGTGCAAAATAAGTAAACCCTACTACTCCCCTATATCTCGCAAATGAATACTCTAACCAAGAATATCGTTGGTAGTGATTAAAACTTAAAAAGAAATAAAGATTTAATACCTAATAATAATTAATTGTATCCTCTTCAATTTCATCATCCTGTGTATAAGGTGCATAATCATTTTGGGATACTTTAATTAGTGCATATCCATTACATGATGAGACACATCTTCAAAACGTTACCGACCAAGGCATGCGCCTCAAAATTACACACTCATTATTATCCGTTAATATATCTTTTTTATATATTTAATTTATTAACCTCTCTCCATATATATAACAGGATTTAATGATATCTCCATTTCGACCATCAACAATCAAGAGGTAATTTAGAGTGAATTTGAATTTTATTTAAAAGTTTATTTTAAAATAAAGAGTTACTATTTTTAAAATAAAATTAATATTTATTTAAATAAATAAGTTAGTTAATCACTTTATGAATTATGTTATGTATATGACAAGATTTAGGGTGGGTTTGATAAAGCTTTTTGGTTAAGTGCTCTTGTTCTTAACAAGCAGGAGCCATCTTTTTGTATTTAGTAACTCAAAAAATCAAGGAGCTTTTGTTCCAGATTTTTGAGAGTCACGGGTGCTTTTGAGGACCAACAAGAATAGTTTTTTAGAACTGGCTCTAACTTCTAAAAATACGAAATGACTAATTAACCATATCTTTTATTAGAAAATTAATTTTACCTTTAATTAATTATATTTAATTTTACATTAATACAATAAATATTAATAAAAGGTCATTCTGGTAATTTAATATTTTGAGAGCAATTATTAAATATATTTACCAAACATTATATGTGTAACTTTTACTTATTAAGAACCATTTTGAGCAATTTTACCAAATGACTATATTGTGACTCTCGAAGAATTGCTTTTTAAGAGCCCAACAAACTCAGCAGCTTTTTGAAAGCCACCGCATTATCAATAGAGCCTGAATATATCAATACATTGGCATTATTGAATACATGCATTTATTGGGTACTAGCTAGGTGATTGAAAACATATTTCACCAAACAAAACATATCAATAATGAAGTAAGGTATAAGGAATGACAAAGGCAAGTGTTTATTCAATGTATTTGTGGTGAACACCAGATATATGTAAACACTAGTGTGCTACAATATAATGTGCTACTTTAATGTTTCATCAACATTATTATTATTGTGTACTGTTTCGTATAGTAAGTAGTATTATTACATAATGTGTATATATATCTTCATTAATTTATTATTCTGATGAAATGTGCATGTATCATCCCTTCTTTATCTTATGCACTGTACTTTTTACATTAAAGTGCAATGCACACTACACACTTTAAAAAAAAGTCAAAATCCTCCAATTTTTTTTTCATTTTTTAATTTTTTTTTCAATCAAACAGCATGGAAGTCAAGTAACTATCACCAATCTACCAACTGCTACTTTGGAATTTCATGTTAAATGTTAATAGGGATAGTTAGGTAGCTCAGCTACGTTGATGAAAATAAACTATATGATTGAAAGTTAAAATTTCACCATCTTGATGATGCTATGTAATTGTTCCTCTTTCTTTTTTTGGCTCTTCATTATTAGCAGAAACTGGTAATTCAAATTGATATGGCATATATATGGGACCATTTCATTATTAATTAATTAACAAAATATACCACAAATAAATTATTATATATTTATATATAAATACATGCTTTATTTAATTTATGTTTAATATATTTTTTATATTCTAACATGCATAAATTCTATTTGAATGACTGATTATTTGTGTATATCTAATATGATCGTTAATTAATTAATTGTTATAATTAACAACTTGCATGCAAGCTAATAATTAATAATCCCCCAAGAGGAAATGAAAATTGAACAATGAACGACCAAATTCCACCAATAAGACAACAAACTTGGGAGCAAAGGTCAATTCCATTCTTATCAAAAAGGAACAACTCTTTTTTATATGCACCTAAATTAAATGTGTAGATCTGAATATACATCTGATTTGGACATTATTATTATTTGGACATTTTGGATTGGTTCTCTAGCTGTATTAAACAGAATGAAATTCTTTTTTGTATAATTTTATGGTGGATTTGGTGATAGAAACAATTCTGTTTTCAATAATCCAGATGAGTGATCTTGCTACAAGATTAAGTTCCTTTGCTGCGCTTCTATTAAAGATTTGCAAGTTCTGAATAAGCTCCAACCTTGTTTACTTCCTGCTTCTATCATAAGAGATTGGATCCCCCATCGAATAATAGGATAAAAGTCAATTGTGATGCCAGTATCAATCCTAATTATCAACGTGCAGGATTTGGTTGTATTATTAGGGATGATTTGGGAAATTGGATAAAAGGTTGCAATAGCTTAATTTCTATGTCCAGTGTTCTGAGGGTGGAATTATTTGCTATTTGGAGAGATTTGTTGCTAGCTTGGGAGTGTAATTTTAAGGATGTTATATGTGAAACTGACTGCTTGGATGCTTTTCTAGCTATTCGAATGATGGATCCCTCAAGATGTGATGCAGAGATCTTCTCTCAAAGATTTTTGAGGTAACTCATTGGAAATGAAATGCGAAAATTATTCTCATTCAAAGAACGGCTAACAGAATGGCGGATATGTTAGCAAGACAGACGGTTAGGAATCAATTAAATTATACAGAGTGAGTCCTCCCACCTATTCATATTTTATCTGTAATTCAGGATGATATGCACTCTTCTGTTTTAAGATGCTAGTGTTTGTGTTTTTTTTTCTTTTGATTAATCTACTGAAAAAGAATATTTAATACATCACTTCATTAAATAATTAAATTTAATTGGAATGTTATTTCATCATTTTCATGGATGATTTAAGTTTGTGGAAATGTATGATTTAAGTCCTATTTTAGTTTGTGAGATTGATAAATTATGTCGAATTAATTTTTAACTTTTCAATTGTATTAATATAATTTTTAATATTAAAAAAATTACACCACATTAATTCCTGAAATTTTTTTTATGATATTATGATTATTCTAATAGAAAGAATACCAAGGATTAATATAGTATAATTTTTTAATATCAAAAATCATATTAATACAATTGGAACTTCGAGTACTAATTTAATATAACTTACCCATCTCAAAGACGAAAATAAAATCTAACTCCACAATTTAATGTAGGGCCTAAGGTAGGGCAAGTTGAGGTCACATATTCTAACTTTTGACCAAACCAAGGTGGCAAAAGGACATGGCACTACTAACCAAACCTTTTAAATTTTTTTTCCCTTTCTTCAAAGCACTACTCTTAATCACGTCGCTCATCACGGACACTCACTTTACCCATTTCACATTCATATTCATATTCTTCTCTTGTTTACATATCAAATCCTTGGATTTAGTAAAAGAAATTTTAAAATCCATTCCATAAACATGGTGATATCGAAATTTTTTTATGAGATTCTTGTTTTATTTTGCTGTATTTGTGTTTTTTGTGTTGCTATTCAATTAACTTGAATTTGAGTTTTTATAAAGAAAAAATTATAATTCTATCTATTATTAGTGATTTAGATAAATGTTGGATGAATAAGACAATTTTTCTAACTAAATTCAAACAATTTTTTTAATATTTTTTTTCTTTTCAACTAAAATTTGTGTAAGCAATTTTTGTTGAATTTAAATATATTTGATTAGATTTTATTAGATTTAGTCGATAAAAATACTTGTAAATAAAAAAATAACTATGCGAATTCATTCTGCTTTGCAGTTTTCTATTGTTGAAATGCTCCAAAATCTAATTATTGCTCTACTCTTTTTTTTTTTTTTTTTTTGGGTGCCAATCCAAGAAAGCTTAAATTGAGTGAATGTGATTGGATTCATCACTTCATTATTACACATGTTATATAGATTATAAAATAACTAGATTTTCAATCATGTTATGGTGGTCCGACAAATATATATACTCTCTGAACTTTCTTATTGGATTTAAGGTCTCAAGAACATACTTCACATGGAAGTAACCAAAAGAAATTTAAAGGTGCTTAACAATCCAAAGTTGCAAATCAGAATAAGTAGATAGTTAATAGAGTAATTTATTGCGTATAAAAAGGGAATAAGAGGAGTTTGATGTTCCCTCAATTTTCACCACTAATCATGCAATAAAAAATATATATTAAAATGTTTTTTTATTTAAAAGATTTGAACCCAAATAACTCATTAAAATAATAATGTATTTAACATATTGACTATACATATTGAACCAAAAAAAGTTTGATTAATAGGCATGTAATACCTATTAAATTAACTTAGTAGTAATAATAATGATGATGGTTAAATTATGATAAAAAGGGATGCACTATAATAATGTGATTAACACTGTGTGACTGGAATTGATGGATTCATGCTACTTCATCTAATTTATTTACTTACTTAGTTTAATTAATGTAGGGTTGTAACTTGTATAGTTATGTTGTATTGATCATTGCTACTTTCTTCAAACTTAAGTTCATAACCTATTACTTACTGCTATTAACATAATTTTGGGCTGATTTAATTTGTTACATTAGATGGGTGATGAATGACCTATGTATCATGGGAGAAATGATTTCATCTCCTAATAGTTTCTCCAAATTATAAATTTGTAATTATTATCAAGGAAGAATTGTTTACTTGTTAAATATGCAAGACATTAATAGTTCTTTTACTTTATATATATAATCATGTATAATGGACAATGCACATATATACTCTTTACAAATCTCTAACCAAATTTTACTTAAAAAAATCTCCCACTAGTATATATGATAATATGTTTCATATATAGTCATTTAATTCGGTCTTCTTGTATTCATGGCTCTTGACACAGAATCATAAGAGTTAAACAAATCTTCACATACGTATCCCAAAAGGTAACGACGCTTACTATGGTGAAATGAAAAAAATAAGAAATGAAGAGAAATTAAATTAAAAGATCAAAATGAGTATAAATATTGTCCAAATCCTAAATTTACACTCCAACCTAATTGTTTACAATTCTTCACTTCATACTCTTTATTTATTTATTTTTTTCTTTTCACAAAAAACTCTCCAAAGTTAATAACTAATAAGAAGTTACTTTTTTTCGTCTCATAAATTTATTATTAAGAATGGACTATTGATGTCTAAAAATAAAATGCCCAGAAAATGAAATAACCATATAAAAAGCCCATCTATGTTTATTGGATCGAAACCCATCATAGTTTTTGGACATGAAGCCCATTATAATCAAAAACATCATTTCATAGCCTTTTACAATCTTCTGTTTTATTAAGAATCTAGCTCCAAAAATGGTAATCCAACATAAAGCCTAAGCCTATTCCCAATAATATTGTAGGACCAGAGCCCAAAAGAAAAAAAAAATGAAGAACTAAGAAGTTGTTAATGAACATTTGGATATGAGTTTATTGAAGAGAGTAAACCATTTTTATTTACTCTTGAGCACTTAATAATAACTCGTTGATACGAGCGATTTTTTTTAAAAATAAATATATTAAATAGATTAATTACAGATATGGACACGATTTTATGTAATTTCGAAAATGGGTTTACCTATCATAACATGGATCAACTAGGTTCATGTTGATATTTTAAACGTATATTGGGCTAGGGTGGCCCGTGTTATAAGTCTTCTTTTTGGTCTTTCCGTAATACGGGGCTGGGAAGCCCGTGGTAAGTCATGGAGTATTTTGGCCTGCACCTAACACGGGCTTGGCACCACCTTGTTACACAAATTAAGCCATACAAGCCCCCGTTAGGTCCTTAGTTTGCCTTTAAAAGCTCTCCCCTCCCCGAGCTTAGAAACAAAGATGAAGGAAGGAGAAACTCTCTTTCGATTAATCCTATATGCTAGTAGCAGAAAAAAATTTGCGGCTAATCGTTAGTTTGGGAATGGGTGGTTTTGGCAGCTAAACAATGGCGAGCGGCTGAAGAAATTTCTGTCGGTGATAGTCCTCCTGACAAGCGTGGGTTAAGAGCACGACGTAAATGCTACCGGTGATAGTCCTCCTGACATTCACCGAGTAGTAGTTCACCGTGCGACTCCGAGATAGCTGGCCTTTGCGGAGAGCCTCAGGCCCTTGGTGAAGAACCCAAGGCCAGCAGAGCAGAAACAAATGTCCGGTCGGAACGGTTTTTTTGTTTTTGTTGTAGGTGGTTCTGCGATTGTAAAATTTGTAGAAGTAGAATATCTTTTGTATAAAGCATGAGCGATATTTTCTATGATTATGTATTTGGTTATCAGTTAACACTTATCATTTATGTGTACATGTGTTAGGCCTAATTTTTTTTTTTTTTAATAACACTTACTTATGAACAAATATGAATGGCTTCACCGCCTAGATAAATATAAAAGTGTTATAGTCATTTATGAGGACGGGCATTAGTTTTTTATTTGCAATGTTAAGCAGCGAGCATTGGCAAACATATCGTAATGACAAAGGAACTAGACAATTCCATGAACATGAAAAGCTCGGTGGGCTTTGCATTCTTGCAACGAGTCTTCCGAACTTAGAAAATAAATGGTAATTATGAGAGGGTAAGTAAATGAGCTCGATGGGCTTTGCATTCTTGCAACGAGTCTTCCGAACTTTGTATGTATGCTTGAGCCTAATCTAGTTTCGGAACACCTTCTAATAGTTTGTTAAGATCGTTAAAAATTATTGGTGGGCTGCATAGGTTATTTAAAACCAATTTCACAAACTTAACTTAAAATAAATTTTATTCTATTTCTCCTACATCATAAACCTTTAATCAAAATTCTTTTACTTTACATATAAAATTACTTAAATATTATCATTTCTTTTGTGAATACTATCTATCTAAAAGCAATTTCTCAAACATACTTTAAAATAAGTTTTATTCTATTTCTCCTACATTATAAAACCGTTAATCAAATCCATTATTAAAAAAAAAATGCCAATCCCTATCCCAACATGAGTATCACTAACTAACATTTAACATAAACAACATCGTGCTATTTTAATTAAACATACTTCGATGTGCAGTACGCCCGCAATGTGCCATGAATGATTCAATCGTTGCAGCCCTTCCTGTTCCCCCGCACCTGGCGCATTTTATGGGGCCGCCTCGCCTGCCGCCCTACCACCTTTGTTGCTTCCTTTCGCAGCCATTATCACTCACACTCACTACTAACAACTCAACCTACATACAAACATTCACACTCATTACAAACAACTCAACCTACACACACACACTTGAAAAGAAACCAACACACACACTTGAAAAGGAAAGAAAATGAGAAGCTGTGGATGGGAATGAGCCACGGTCTTTATATGGGGGTGTTGCTAACTCGGGCTTTAAGCATGTAACATGCCCAACACGGGCTAGCTTAGTCCAAATTAGTAACACGGGCTTTCCTCCCTTAAAATATATAGCACAGACTTGAATGTATGAATTTGTATAACACGACTTTGCCAAATCCGTATTAGGTTACATGCCAAAAATGCTCAGGGCCTAACACGGACCTTTCAAACCCGTGTTAGGAAACGGCCAAAAAAAACGGTTTATAACACGGGCTATCTTAGCTCAATTTACATGAAAAATCTCAACATGGACCTAGTTAACCCGTGTTATGTAACGGATATCCATTTTTATAAATTTCTGAGTTCGTGTCTATTTCTAAAAATATTATATTTAATATATTTATTTAAAAAAAAATCCTTGATACGAGCCATGAACAATTGAACAAAGAGGTGACAGCTGAGGATTGATATATATAGATGGAGGAAATATAAGCCTCTCATTAAATTATAGGGTAAGTATGTGTGGGTGTGTGAATAATGTCTAATGAAGAAAAAAAAAATATGCTATCAATCCACTGTGGCTTAGTTAATGAAGTTCATAGGAAAATTCTCTGTCTCACAATGGAAGTTCATTGGATCTATAATAGAATAAATATTTATTAGTAAACACTATTATTTTTTTCTTTTACATTTAGTAAACACCATTAAATAGTAATACATTTTTGCTTAGAATTTGCTGCAGCACAATAAATTACTTCATGCATACAAGACAAGAATTTTGCTTAGTAAACACCATTAAACACCATGTATTTTTGTATTTTATACGAATATAAATACAAATACAATATATATAGACTTTAGTTATACGCCAAATAAAAAAATAATTTTCTAGTCGCAGCTTGTTTTTCTTTTTTTTTTTTGCTTCCATGTCTGTGCTTCCTTTTACGTATTTTCTTCTCTTTTTCAGTACGATATCCTTCTTTGATTAAACTTAATAATTCAAATCAAAGATTTTGTAATTAAATTATAATTAAAACGCTCCAAATTATATAACAAAATTCGATTATAATTAATAAGCATACTAAAAATAATAATTAAGTTGGAAGATTTAAAACAGAATTTATACTCATGCTATAATAATTAGATTATAATAAATACTATCAAAATTATATTACAAAATCTAATTATAATCAAACATGAGCAAATAAATAACTAAACTCAATTATTTAAATAAAATTACATACTCATATTATAATAACACGTTTCAAATCATATGATAAAAATACAATTATAATCAAACACGTATAAAATAATAACTAAATTCAAAATACTCTCATATAAATGTGTTTAATTTACATCAGTAACATATAAATGTATCATGGCCTCAAAATAATGAGAATGATTTGGTACCAAATATGACAATGAATGGATTATAAAGGAGAGGTGAACTCCACGAGGTGATTTGGATGTGATTGTAGCGTATGTATGGGGAATTGCGAAGATGAAAAAAATTAAAAAAATATTGCCTACCTGAGTTAGTGATAAGCGCGTGTTGTGAGAGGGAAATTGTTTTTTTTTTAATGTTTATATTTGTATACAGTATAAAATACGATGGCTGAAAATAATGGCTGATTTTAATATGCACATGGAATAACTCTATATAGAATGATTAACTAATCAATTCTTCATATAATTATGAGTATATAATTATTTATGTAATTCTTTTATTAACTTAAATTTTTGAAAAGTGATATTAGTATAACACTATCTCATAATTTCTATGAAAAAAAAATATAAGATGTGAAATACTGTTGATCAAAAAAATTATGTTTATTTTATCTGCAATACAACATTTATGTTTATTTTTATTAACCATAATAAAGTCCCATTTTAAGTTTATTTTTAAATACATTAAGGCTTCTACTAAAAGGGAAACATTATTAATTACTCAAAGAGAAATGATATACCAACAATTATATATATATATATATATATATATATATATATATATATATATATATATATATATATATATATGT